>PYAF01003847.1:54327-69407 GCA_007407185.1 Glycine tomentella
ACACGCAAATCTTTTATCATTTCTAAACTTATTTTAATATCGCGGAATTTTCATTTGAACCTGCATTTCTAAACTCGTTTTTTAAAAAATTAACAAAGATTCATTGGAACTTTCATTCTTTCCGTTTTGAAGAAAAAAAAAATCTGTAGTAAATAAAATAAATACGTAATAGAAATAGAAGTAGAAGTGGTCGTTTCACCATACACCTCTTGAAGGATCCAAGAGCGTTGCATAGGCCAAAGGGCATCCTAGTGTAGGAAAATATGACAAATGGACAGGTGAATATGGTCTTGTGTTGGTCCTCCTGTGCAATATGAATCTGCATGTAACCTAAAAAACCATCAAGAAAACAATAATGTGATTTACTTGCCAACCTCTCCTGAACCTGGTCAATGAATGAGAGAGGGAAATGGTCCTTGTGAGTTGCCTGGTTAAGTCTTCTATAGTCAATGCAAACTCTCCAACTGTTGGCTACTCTAGTCGGAATCAACTCATTATCTTGGTTTCTCACAACAGTGATGCCCGACTTCTTTGGGACCACTTGGATAGGTGTGACCCATGTGCTATCTGAAATGAGATAGATCATACCTGTAACTAGTAGCTTCATCACTTCCTTCTTCACCTCATCAAGAATGGTGGGATTTAGCCCTCCTATATGGCTGTCTTAATTGCCTAGAGTCATCATCCAAGAGTATCTGATGCATGCATATAGAAGGATTTATTCCGGAAGGTCAGCAGAAAACCCTGTTAAGGGTGTAGCGCTGATGGCGCCAGGGCTGGCACTGATGCCGCTAGACCCACTGGAACTTGACGCCTAGAGCGCCAGAGCCACGCGAAGGGCGCCAGAGGTTTCCCAGCCCACGCGGATAGTGCCATGGGTGGCACTAATGGCGCGGTAAGTGGTCTGGAAAACCAAGTTTCACTGGAATTCCACGCGGTCAGCACCAGGTGTGGCGCGGATGGCGCCATAGGCCAAGGGGAGGTTGGCGCTGATAGCGCCAGAGTGGCGCGGGTGGTGCCACTGGTTCTGGAAGCTGACGCTGGGGGCGCGGAAGTGGTGCTGGTGGCGCCACGTACACCGCCATGGTGGCGCGGATAGCGCCGGAGATGGCGCGGATCGCGCCAGAGCTCGGGCAGGCAGAGGATTTAAGGGCAGTCAAGTTTTCTGAAGAAGAAAACTTCTTCTTCTTCCTCCCATTGCCCTGAACCTCCATTAGAGCAAGCCCAAGCTTCCTAGGACCTTATATGTTGGCCTAAACACCTCCCTACGACCTAGAAACTTGAGAAAACCGATTAGAAAGCTATAATCCTTCATCCTTTCCTTTTTATGAGCAAAATCCATTCCCTCAGAAAACCCTTGGAAACTTTAGTTTGGCAAGGAATCAAAGGCTCAGCAGGGACAACAGAGCTTGAGGAAGCAGTCTTACAGCTTTTCTGGTCGCCACTGAGGTAAGAAACTCAAGTTTCTTCGGTTGATTTTGAGAGTTGGGGCTTTCTGGATTTTGTGATCTATATTGATCTGGGGCTAGAATTAGCCTAGGGTTCTGTAGAGAATCTTGTTTAGAACTGTCTAGTGATGAAGGATTAGCTTTCAGTTTTTGAATTGGTGAACTTTGAATATTGGCTCTGTGGAGGCATGTGTAACTGTCGTAGGGTCACTTGTTGATGGTTAACTGACATGCTAGAGCCTTGATTATGTTTGTTCCGAGCCTGAGAGGCTAGTGGAATGGTGCCTTGGTTGAGGCTTAGACCATTCCAGTCATATGTTGAATGATGAGGCTGAAATGAGCTAGTGCTCGGTTATGTGGTTGCATTGCGTCTGGGATGACGCAGATGCTTAGTATTCAGCCTTGAGAGACCTTGTATGGTCTGTGAGAATCCTAGTGTGGGCTGAGATTGATTGAACCCTAGGATAGGGGAATTCTGTACATGATATGTGCTGTGTTTGAATGTCTGTGGATTGGTTTTGATATTAGAATATCCCTTGAATAGGGCGTGATATTGGAACTGTTGGTGGCGGGAGCCACAGATCAGGGAAGGAACTGCAGAGTGATACCTTGCCAGGTAAGTTCTGAGTCCCTGGGAAATAATTCCCACTTGGTTGCACACCACATTCCGGGGGAGTGATGGTCATATTCATAATGCATGCATTGGTTGTTGCATATATTACTCTGTGTGCATTTGTGCCTGGTTGTGCTATGAACTGTGAGAGGCATTGAGTGAATCTCTGCCATGTATTGAGGGCATTGAGTGAATCTCTGCCATGTAATGAGGGCATTGAGGGTTCTCTGCCCAGGGCATTGAGGGATTCTCTGCCATGTGGAGGGCATTGAGTGAATCTCTGCCTTGTATTGAGGGCATTGAGTGAATCTCTGCCATGTGGAACGGCATTGAGGGTTCTCTGCCATGGATGTGAAATAGACTTGATGTATATGCTTATCTGATGTTTGTATTGTGAATTGTGGGCCAGGGTGGGGATGATTTCCCAAGGACCCTGAGCTTACTGAGATATGTATCTCATCCCGTGTGGGGATTTGTGATTTCAGGTGACTCTTCGGACAGAAGAGAGCAGTCTCAAGGCAGGAGGCCCGAGTAGAGACATTTCTGCTTGACTGAGAGTAGCAGAAGGAGCTTGAAGGCTCAGTTTTGTTTTGGTAATGTTTTGTACCCTGGATAAGGGTTATATAGTTCTGTAAACCCTCGGTGAGGGTAGCTATTCTTTTGTATCGCCACGGTGTGGTGAAAACTCTAATGTAAATGGATGTACAGAACTATTAAGGATATGATATGAAATGAATTTCCTCCTAAGTACATTGTAGATGTTTATTTATCTGTCTATATTTATTTAAGAGAAACTGGATCAGCAGGGGCTCATGTTATGTGCCTTACCTATATGTTTGCTTGATATATTGGATTCCAATCATAATGAATCAAGAAAAACGATTCTATGCTTCCGCTGAGTACTATTTTATGTTACTGAAACGCTAAATTGATATTATTAATGATAACGCACCGGAGGCCTACGGGGTGTTACATTTTATGGTATCAGAGCGGTTTCTTGATAAGAACATTATGTATGGACTTGATTTGGTGCTTGTCTGTGGTTGTCTGACATGAGCATTGCATGGGGTACATTAACTGTGGGCCTGATCAACTCACGATGTGATGTACATGTGTAGTGCTATGGTGAGACCTAGAAACACCAGTGGGGCTACCAGTGCCTAGTCTGATCCAGTTGCGGCTGCACTAGCCGCCACGCAGCAAAAGTTAGCTGCAAATAGACAGACTCAGGAAGAGATGCAGCGAGAGATGGCTGCAACCCGAGAAGTTAATGAAGCCTTGATGAAGGCTAACCAGGACTTGTTAGAGGAGGTGAAGAACCTCAGGAGGGATGACAGAGTATCCTCCACACCTCCTTCTCATGATGGCGAGGGTAGTCGCTAGCAGGTTGGTGGGAGCCACCTGCGAGGGGACCAGATGTCCCAGATAGAGGCTGACAGTGATGTAGCAGCCAGAGGGAAGATGTTGATTACCTTCAGGAAGCATGACCCTCCAGTGTTTTCAGGGAGTTATGATCCAGTGGTTGCAGCAAGGTGGCTGCAAGCCTTAGAGAAGATTTTTGAGGTGATGGAGTGCCCCGATCACCAGAGGTTGCTGTATGCAACCTATATGCTTCAGGGCGACGCCCATGAGTGGTGGAAGACCACAGTACAGCTTCTGAGAGGCGGGGAGATGTGATTACCTGGCAGCTGTTCGAGGCCTGCTTCCTGGACAGGTATTTTCCTAGAGATGCTCGGGAGCAGAAGCAGGCGGAGTTTGATGGACTCGTCCAGGGGACTCTGACGGTGGACGAGTATCTGGCCCAGTTTAATGAGTTGGCCCAGTATGCACACTTCAGGAGACCTTTGCCTGAAGCTGATATTCTAGCAGCTAAGTTCCTGAGGGGACTTAGGGATGACATTCAGGTGCTAGTGGCTGGTCTTGGGTCACGAGATATGGATATCCTGGTGAGACAGAGTCGCTAGGTGGAGGGTATCCTGCAGAGACAGAGAGGCAGATAGCCTGCTCCCTCAGACAGGCAGGAGGAGAGAAGGCCCAGAGGTTCTGGCCCACCGGGAAGGGTAAGGGCAAGATGTTGAGAGTCTCTGCACCCTCTGACAGATTCAAGAGGGGTCTAGTTCGGGGAAGACCTATCCTGAAGTGTTCGGCCTGCAGAAAGGAGCATTTGGAAGCATGTTCTACAGGCCAGATTATCTGTTATAGATGTGGCCAGCCAGGCCATATGTCCAGAGAGTGCCCTCAGATAGAGAATCGGGCACAGGCTGCTCCAGCAGAGATGACAGCACCCACAGCAGGACGGGTGTACACAGTAGATGCCAGGGAAGCAGCCAGAGCTCCAAACTTGATCAGAAGTACAGTTCTGATCGATGATTGTGATGTTAGAGTATTATTTGATTCTGGAGCTACACATTCCTTCATACAGGATGTGGTTGTTGATAGGCTTAGATTGCCTATGCTCAGTTTTGCCCCTCCGATGGAGGTTACCACTGCATCTAGAGAAAGATGTCAGGTGAGCACGTATTGCAAGGACGTGTAGTTTGTGTATGAGGGCAAAGCCTATATGATCGATTTGTTTTGTCTAGCGATGCCTACCCTTGAGATGATTTTGGGTATGGACTGGATGGCCAAGTATGGCGTGATGCTAGATTGCTGCCAGAAGAGGGTAGTTGTGCCTTCTGACGAAGCAGGTACGAGTTCCACCTCATTCTTATCGGTCTTGCAAGATCGCAAGACAATCATGGAAGGAGCTCAGGGCTATATCTTCTTGGGTGTGACAGAAGATAAGTCAAGTGTTGATTTGTCTCAGATCCCTGTGGTGAGCGAGTTCGTGGATGTGTTTCCTGAGGAGATAACTCAGCTACCACCAGAGAGGGAAATAGAGTTCTCCATTGATCTGGTTCCTGGTGTGGGACCAATTTCTGTGGCACCTTATCGTATGGCTCCTCTGGAGTTGAGAGAGCTGAAGGTGCAGTTGGAGGACCTGCTGTCCAAGCAGTTTATCAGACCGAGTGTCTCGCCTTGGGGAGCACCAGTGATCTTTGTAAAGAAGAAGGACGGCAGTATGAGACTGCGTGTGGATTATAGGCAGTTGAATAAGGTTACTGTGAAGAACAAGTATCCTCTGCCTCGTATTGATGATCTGCTAGATCAGTTGAGGGGAGCCAGGGTGTTCTCCAAGATAGACCTGAGATTCAGATATCATCAGATTCGGATCAAGCCAGCAGACATACCTAAGACAGCCTTCCGGTCTAGGTATGGTCACTTTGAGTATCAGGTCATTCCGTTTGGCCTGACGAATGCCCCGGCAGTGTTCATGGATTATATGAACAGGGTATTTAGACCTTTCTTAGATCAGTTTGTGGTGGTATTCATCGATGATATACTGATCTACTCCAGGACGGAGACAGAGCATGCCGAGCATCTCAGGACAGTCCTTCAGATTTTGAGGGATAAACAGTTGTATGCTAAGTTGGCCAAGTGTGAATTCTGGTTATCAGAGGTAAAGTTCCTTGGCCATGTGATATCAGTAGCTGGTGTATCAGTGGATCCCAGCAAGATAGAGGCAGTGATGTCTAAGGAGAGGCCCAAGGATGTGTCTGAGATCCATAGTTCCTAGGATTAGCTGGCTACTACAGAAGGTTTATTCAGGGGTTTTCCCAGTTAGTAGTACCTCTGACTCGACTCACACGGAAGGGGGTTCCTTTTGTTTTGACCCATGAGTGCGAGCAATGTTTCCAAGAGTTGAAAGAGCGGTTGACCACAGCTCCAGTGTTAACTCTTCCTGATCCTGAAGGAACATTTGAGGTGTTTTGTGATGCGTCTAAGCGGGGGCTTGGATGTGTGTTGATGCAGGATCAGAAGGTGGTTGCCTATGCTTCCAGACAACTGAAACCACATGAAGAGTCTTATCCTATTCATGATTTGGAGTTGGCGGCTGTGGTGTTTGCTCTGAAGATATGAAGGCACTATTTGTATGGTGCCAAGTTGATTGGCCAACAGGATGTCTCCTAGGAAGATCACGACTTGGTAAGATACCAAGGTCGTATAGTGGTGCCTGAGGGCGGGCTGAGAGACGTCATCCTATCTGAGGCACATAAAAGCCAATTCAGCATTCATCCAGGAGCCACTAAGATGTATCATGATCTGAAGAAGAGTTTCTAGTGGCCAGGGATGAAGAGAGATATAGCTGAACATGTGACAAAGTGTTTGGTGTGTCAGAAGGTAAAGATTGAGCATCAGAGACCATCTGGTCTGCTTCAGCCTTTAGAGATCCCAGAATGGAAATGGGATAGCATTTCCATGGATTTCGTGGTGGGGTTACCGAGGACTCAGAGTGGATGTGATTCCATCTGGGTGATAGTGGACAAACTGACCAAGTCTGCTCATTTCTTACCTGTGAGGTCTGACTACACCACAGAAAAGTTGGCCCAGCTGTATGTCAGGGAGATTGTGAGATTACATGGAGTCCCTGACAGTATAATCAGTGACAGAGTTCTGAAGTTCACCTAGAGGTTTTGGGGTGCTCTTCAGGATGCTTTTGGGACCCAGCTTAGACTCAGCACAGCCTACCATCCTCAGACTGATGGTCAGACTGAGAGGACCATCCTGACTCTGGAGGATATGCTAAGAGCTTGTGCCTTGGAGCAAGGTACTAGCTGGGACAGATATCTACCTCTGGTGGAGTTCTCTTACAATAACAGCTTTCATGCCAGTTTGAGCATGGCACCATATGAGGCTTTGTATGGCCGGCGGTGCAGAACTCCAGTGTGTTGGACAGAGGTAGGAGAAAGACAGCTCCTTGGACCTAAGATAGTTCAAGAGACTTCTGAGCAGATCAGGATGATCAGAGACAAGTTGATGAAAGCTCAGAGTCGGCAGAGGAGCTATTATGATCAGAAGCACAGACCCTTACAGTTTAAGGAGGGTGATCATGTGTTTTTGAGGCTATCTCCAGTGACGGGTGTAGGACGAGCTTTAGGTGTGAGGAAGCTGAGTCCTAAGTTCATTGGTCCTTATCAGATCCTTGAGAGGATAGGACCAGTGGCATATAGGCTAGCTTTGCCTCCCCAGTTGTCAGATTTACATGATGTATTCCACGTGTCTCAGTTGAGGAAGTATGTGGCTGATCCCTCACACGTGGTAGAACCTGACACAGTTCAGATTAGAGAGAATCTGACAAGTCCTACATGACCCCTGAAGATTCTGGACAGAATAGAGAAGCAGATCTGCAGTAGAACGATTCCCATCGTCAAGGTACAATGGGAAGGTCGAACACCTGAGGAAGCAACTTGGGAGCAAGAGCAGGAGCTGCTGCAGTTGTATCCCGAGTTGGCTAACAGGTATGATTCTGAATTTTGCGGACAAAATTCCTAAAAAGGAGGGGTGAATGTAAGGACCCTCCCTATGGCGCGGTTGGCGCCAGATCCCGCGCGGTTAGCGTCGGGATTGTTCAACAGAAAACCCTGTTAAGGGTGTGGCGCTGATGGCGCCAAACCCACTGGAACTTGACACCCAGAGCGTCAGAGCCATGCGAGGGGTGCCAGAGGTTTCCAAGCTCGCGCGGATAGCGCCATGGGTGGCGCTGATGGTGCGGTAAGTAGTCTGGAAAACCAAGTTTCACTGGAATTCCACGCGGTCAGCGCCAGGTGCGGCGCGGATGGCGCCATAGGCCAAGGGGAGGTTGGCGCTAATAGCGCCAGAATGGCGCGGGTGGCGCCACTGGTTCTGGAAGCTGACGCTGGGGGCGCGGAAATGGCGCTGGTGGCGCCACGTACACCGCCATGGTGGCGCGGATAGCGCCGGAGATGGCGCGGACCGCGCCAGAGCTCGGGCAGGCAGAGTATTTAAGGGAAGTCACGTTTTCTGAAGAAGAAAACTTCTTCTTCTTCCTCCCATTGCCCTAAACCTCCATTAGAGCAAGCCCAAGCTTCCTAGGACCTTATATGTTGGCCTAAACACCTCCCTACGACCTAGAAACTTGAGAAAACCGATTAGAAAGCTATAATCCTTCATCCTTTCCTTTTTATGAGCAAAATCCATTCCCTCAGAAAACCCTTGGAAACTTGAGTTTAGCGAGGAATCAAAGGCTCAGCAGGGACAACAGAGCTTGAGGAAGCAGTCCTGCAGCTTTTCTGGTCGCCACTGAGGTAAGAAACTCAAGTTTCTTCGGTTGATTTTGAGAGTTGGGGCTTTCTCGATTTTGTGATCTATATTGATCTGGGGCTAGAATTAGCCCAGGGTTCTGTAGAGAATCTTGTTTAGAACTGTCTGGTGATGAAGGATTAGCTTTCAGTTTTTGAATTGGTGAACTTTGAATATTGGCTCTGTGGAGGCATGTGTGACTGTCGTAGGGTCACTTGTTGATGGTTAACTAACATGCTAGAGCCTTGATTATGTTTGTTCCGAGCCTGAGAGGCTAGTGGAATGGTGCCTTGGTTGAGGCTTAGACCATTCCAGTCATATGTTGAATGATGAGGCTAAAATGAGCTTGTGCTCGGTTATGTGGTTGCATTGCGTCTGGGATGACTCAGATGCTTGGTATTTAGCCTTGAGAGACCTTGTGTGGTCTGTGAGAAGCCTAGTGTGGGCTGAAATTGATTGAACCCTAGGATAGGGGAATTCTGTACATGATATGTGCTGTGTTTGAATGTCTGTGGATTGGTTTTGATATTAGAATATCCCTTGAATAGGGCGTGATATTGGAATTGTTGGTGGCGGGAGCCATAGACCAGGGAAGGAACTACAGAGTGATACCTTGCCAGGTAAGTTCTGAGTCCCTGGGAAATAATTCCCACTTGGTTGCATACCACACTCCGGGGGAGTGATGGTCATATTCATAATGCATGCATTGGTTGTTGCATATATTACTCTGTGTGCATTTGTGCCTGGTTGTTGCATATATGAAATGAATTTCCTCCTAAGTACATTGTAGATGTTTATTTATCTGTCTATGTTTATTTAAGAGAAACTGGATCAGCAGGGGCTCATGTTATGTGCCTTACCTATATGTTTGCTTGATATATTGGATTCCATACATAATGAATCAAGAAAAACGATTCTATGCTTCCGTTGAGTACTATTTTATGTTACTGAAACGCTAAATTGATATTATTAATGATAACGCATCGGAGGCCTACGGGGTGTTACATCTCTCTAGAGAAACTCACTCTAGAAAAGCTTCAAGAACCCTTTGTAATAGTTACAAACAACCAAAAATTCTAAAACAAATTTACCAATCAAAGTTGAAATGAACAATTAATTTCAGAACCTCCTCTCCAAATGCTTCTTTGATATCTTGCCCAAGAAATCTTTCAATACACCATGAAGATTTAGAATTTGTGGGATAAGAACTTTAGAACTCAGAATATCCTTTCTCACTTTCAGAAGGCTTTTGAAAACTTTGAAAATTTTGTAGAGTAATGTGTTGTGAGTTTCAGAAAACCCACCAGCTATTTATAACAAACTAATGTAATTGAATGTAATCTATTAAATCGTCAATGTAATCAATTAAAACTACAAATGTAATCGATTGAAAACAAATTTAATCGATTAAAACGTTCTTCAATTTTTTGGAAAGGATATATGAACAAAGTAATTAATTATTTTGAGATATAATCGATTACTACAGGGATTCTCTATTTCATAAATGAACTACGTAACCGATTACGGGTAAATGGTAATCGATCAACACAGTCATGTCTTATCTTTGTTTGTACTGAGTAATCAATTACTTAATGCTTGTAATTGATTATTTTGTTCTTCAAGGCTCAAGTAATAGATTACCAATATGTGGTAATCGATTAACACAGTGAAAAATAGTTTTTCCAAAAACTTGAAACCATGAACACTTTTGCTTTGATGCAATCATGAAATCTTAAACCTTTTCATAAACCATGTGCTTTTGTAAAAACATGAATGCAAACAAATGAATAATGTTTATGCAATGCAGTGGATCATAGGACGATTCTCTCATACATCAAGCAACTACAAATGCCTCCAATTGAATGACATGTTAAAAGCTAAAAGATTCATCCAGCTTCAGCATATATCTTGATCCTTCTTCATACTCCCCCTGTATCTAACAACAACATCTTCTCTTCATGCTCAAGTGACAGGCTGCAAGATATTATGTCTGGGAGCTTCTGAGTGTCATCTAAATAGCCATATTTAAGGTGCTCAGGTAGTGGCTTCAGCTCCAAGGAAGGTGGTTGAAGGTTGACGGCTGATGCAAGGGAGATAGTGTAACACCCTAAAATTTTGATAACTGAGAATAGATGTTTTATGTATTTCTTGTATTATTGGAGTATTTGATTAGCTTTGATTAGTTGAAAGGTTATGTGAATTATCCATGTGCAATTGGTTGGTGTAGATGTCAAGTTATGTGAAGTTTGTTTGAGCTGTGTTGAATTATGCGATTATGAGTTTGACCCAAAAACCTGTTTTAGTAAAATTACTATTCTGGATTGTTTAACCTTTGGATCGCCTTAAAATTGTAAAGATAGGTTTCTAACTCATACATCTAACCTTTGACCGTTGGGATTGTCAAAATAATGTCTGTAGCGCGAGAAATTAATTTTTCAATGAAACAGAAATTCTAGAATTGGGCTAGCTCGCCCAGGCGAATTTTTGAAGGCTATTTGGCTCGCCTGGGCGAGTCAAGGCGGTGTTAAATACCAAGCAACACGAAAAATCACGAAAATTGGCATTTCTCCCTCATCCAAGCCTTCCCAACCTCCCTCCACCCTTTTCCACCACCCACAGCCATCATCAACCACCACGGGCCACCGTAGCTTGCCACGAGACCCCGACATGGAGAAGACCACTTAATCAAAGCGAAATCTTCAAAAATCTTTTTGAAGTTTTGGTAGAGAACAGAGCCTCCAATCCTCCTTTCTTGGTTTCTTTGACGTAATATTAGTTTCCTTTGTCTTCTTCTAGCTAGTTTAAGTCTCTCTTGATATCTCTTGTGATTCGGGTACCGTTATTGGCTGTTTATATACTTCCCTTTGTAAACCCTTTGAAAATGAGATGTTGTAAAAGTATCATTTTTATGAAATTGATATCATTTCTTTGATCCTTGTTGAACCCCGATCACATTGGTGTGATCAAAATTTCAAACTGATGTCTTTTGATGTGAACTCTTAAAACACCGTTTAACCCCTTTTTGATTTGAGTGGGTATTTGACCCCAACTGTTAACTTTGATCTTTCCTTTAGAATCTATACTAAATTTTCTTCAATTTGGTATGTAGAACTCTATGTTTGGACAAGCACGCATTTTGAAGGATCGTGAAACAACTCCACTAGGCTGTAATAAGGAGAACTCCTAGTTAGGTAAGAGGAGTTTATTATTTAGTTATGGTTTTGGTACCATAGTTGGGGGCCAGGGAGTCCAACTATGAAGATAACTGTCTGTCCCTGCTGTGTGCTGGTTTTTAAGAAAAACTATGTTTTTAACTAATGGGATGCGATGTATTTATCATTGATGTGTGTTTGTTCATGTGTGTGCTCGTTTTCAAGAAAAAAAATGTGTTTTTAACTAATAGGATACGATGAATTGGCTTGTTGATGGAAATAACTGTAAATGATATTGTTGTTGTAATGATTGGATTTTTGGGAAAAGTCTTAATTGCAGAGGAGATTATGCCCAAAATTCTATAATGCCTTCTTCTATTTAATTCTTTATTAAATTTTGTAATGGGCATAAAAGTGTGTTTTATATATTGTAGTCCTCCTCTTTAATTTAGAATTTTCCTAAAAATATCAGTCTTGTGATGTGAAGAATTATGAATGTATGAAATTTGGGTTGTCTGAAGACCTAGGGAATGTGAATCTCAGACATATGTATTATGTATAGATGTGAAATGTGATTGCTTGTGATTTCGTTGATGATATTGAAATTGAGATGCCATTGATGTAGTTGATGATGTTTAAATGAGATAATGTTGACGTGGTTGATGATGTTGAAATGAGATAATATTGATATGCATGATGACGATATTGAGATGATATGATGTTGAGGTTGATAATGACATTGATGAGAGATAATGTTAATATGAACAATGTCATTGTCTATGGATATACATGGATACCCATGGGGGTGTATGACGGGTACCCTTGCGAGGAAGGATTTGTTCCTAGCCAGGTCATACATTGATGGTGCCCATGATTGTAGGTTGTGTATGTATATGTGGGATGCAATGACCGGTTGGTTACCCTTGCGAGGATGGATTTGTTCCTAGCCACGGTCAGTGAATCGGTGAGCCCACATTGGTGTGTTATGTATGTACATGGGGGTGCATGACGGGTTACCCTTGCGAGGAAGGATTTGTTCCTAGCCGGGTCATGCATTAATGATGCTCACATTTCATACTTCATTTGTACGTGTGGAAATAGAATGAAGGCACTCGCGTACCTGTGGGTTTCAGTGGGGTTGAGAATGCAGATACTAATGGATCATCAGGTTTGGAATTCCCTTGCGACGCTAGCTGATCATCGGGTGGGGGAATGACTAGTGCACGACAGGGTGGCCCTAATAGGCGGTGAATCATTTTTCCTGTGAGAGGCTATTTCCGGATATGGTACCACATTGCATGCTGATAGATGAGTCAGGTGCATGCATCATTCTATGCATGATTGTTTGAGTTGTGAAATGCATTGGATGATTGGTTTGTTGAGTGTGTATTGAAATCATGGATTTTTGTTAATGATTGTGGTGGGTAATGTTGTTTCCTTCCCAATTGCTGCTATCTGATGTTTGTTATTTTTTTTATATAATAAACTCACCCTTGCATTTTTTGTACTGTGTGGTTGGTACCTGTGGTGATCACGAACTTTCGTTTGTGGGAGCAGATGAGCAGCAGTAGGTGACTTTGGAGGGAGATCTTCTTTTTGGTTGGAGCAGCCAAGCCGACGTGATGACGTTGGATTTTTATTTGTAGAAAAAGTTGTGTTTTGTTAATCAACTCTATCTTAGTTAGTCTTTGGCTTTTCGTTGATATGTAATTTCAGGTGTATATACACGTAAAGCAAAAGGAAGTTCTGACCTGTGGATGACATGTACTGATTTAATATAAATGTATAATGTGTTTAAATATGTAATTGTAATATGTGTATGATAATTGTATTATCGCGAAAAATTTACCATCATTTTCATAATCAAATTAATGAAGTTTTATTAAAAATTGAAAATTGCACGATTAAGAGTTAGTGATATCGTAGAGACGAGGTGGGTCGTTACAGATAGGAGAGTCAACACCTGCACCTATACCTACAACACAATCAGAGTAAAATGCAGAGAAAATCTCCGCACAAATACTACACCCAACAAAAAAATCATCACAGGTACAATTAAAAGAACCAAGATCAAAATCAGAAAAGTCAGAAAATGCAGAAAGTAAATCTGTACAAATATCTACACTATCGACTGCAATATTAATGATATTCTATAAGTCAAGCATTGCATCTATAAAAGTGCAATCTCCAATGGTACAAGGGACAGTGAAAGTGCTAGGATCTTTGTACTTCTGCGGCAAGGTGGATGGTGGAATGGAAGAACCAATTTTGCTCTGTATAAGTGCAGAAACATTTCTGCCCATCTTCACTTGCTCATTTCCCTTCAGCTTTCTCTTGTGGGTGCACAAATCCTTCAAGAATTTTACATATTTTGGATCTATTTGATGGCATCCAAGAGGATAATGTTGACTTCCACCCTCCTGAAAGTCTCAAGAAGATCACAATCAAGCTCCATTTTTTTTGTACAAATGGATCTAGAAGAAAAAGGTAGAGGAACCTGTTTTGGTGTAGAATCTTTTTTGGCACCATCATCAATTTTGGCACAGTATCTATTGTATTTGGAATTGCCACTCCTTAAGGTAATGGCACTGACGTTCTTTGGATTAATAATTGGTTGTGCTGGAATGTTGCTAGAACCTTGTTACTACATCAGGTTGACAATTGTAGTTAACTGTCCAATCTAAGTCTGCATGTCTTGGATGGTGGCACTCAGATTTTGTTAAAACTGAATGTTGTTGGTTGCCATTTGCTTCATCAAGCCCTCCAAGGAAGGTCCAGAACTGCTTTGCACAGGTTGTGCAGGTGTAGGTGCAGATTATTGTAATTGTTGTTGTCTGAATGGGGGAGCTTGATATTTGTTGGTGGAACGTTGATATTGTTGTTGTTTGAATGGCTGCAGTTGTTGTGTTTTGTTGTTGTTGTTGTTGTGGACCAGGACCATACCTCAAGTTTGGATGATATCTCCAACCATGATTATAAGTGTTAGAGTAGGGATTATACTATTGTTGTTGAGGACTAAATGGTTGTCCAGGTTGTATAGCGGAAACTTCAGCAGTCTATTCTATTTCTTGGAGAGTAGGACATGATTCTATTGGATGATCAGGTGCACAGCAGATACCACACAACCTTGGTTGATTGGCTACCATCACATTTTGTTGTTTAACAATGACAAGTTGTGTAACACCCCGTAGGCCTCCGGTGCGTTAACATTAATAATATCAGGTTAGCGCGTAAAAAACATAAAATAGTATTTAGCGGAAGCATCGAATCGCTTTTCTTGATTCATTATGTATGGAATAACAAAACTGTAAAGTACAAAACAATTCATGCTGATCCAGTTTCTCAACTCCTATATCAAAACCATATAACACCCAATATACAGGCAGATAACAGGTATATCAGACACTTATACTCAGAGAAAAGGTCCATATTATATATATAACACAATGTTCTGTACATATACATATGAGTACCTACAGTCCACACCACACAACCCGTGGTGATACAAAAGAATATGAACCCTTCACGAGGGAGTACAGAACTATACATCCAAAAAGAAAACAAAACAGAGCCCTCTAGCTCCAAAAGCAAGCAGTCCAGTCTCAGTTGGGCCTCCTGCCCTGGGACTGTTCTTCTCTACCCGTAAGATCACCTGAAATCATGTAAGCCCCACACGGGGTGAGATAACATATCTCAGTAAGCTCAGGGTTCCTGGGAAATCATTCC
>PYAF01003847.1:88899-110603 GCA_007407185.1 Glycine tomentella
AACACTACTCAGCAACCTCTAGAGAAACCCTATCTCTAGTTATCATGCAAGAAACCCATTTACAAATAGCCAATCTTTACAGAAATTGAATAACTGTGTTATAACAACAAAGTTTAAGGAAAGAAGTCACCTGATGATCCAATGAATGATGCACATATGAATGATTAATCAGGTTGTATGTTGAAAACAGATTCAAAACATTACTTCCTTAAAACTTTGTAAAGAACCTTCTTGCTTTTTCTTCAATTTAACAACTCATGAAAATATTGTGAAAGAAAGAACTTTATGAACCCAGAGAATCACTAAAGAGTGTTTGAAAAGCCTTTGAATGCTCAGTAATACGAATTGGTCAAGTCAGAAAAACAGCTGAGCCAAAGGTCTATTTATAACAAACATTTATAACCGTTGGTAATCGATTAAATACGCTCCTGTAATCGATTATTTTACCCATATAATCAATTAAATCAAGCTTGTAACCGATTAAAGTGTTCATAAGAATTCTGGGTTTAGTTTTCAATCAAAATAATCGATTATTGCGATGAGTAATCGATTACACCAGAAAGATGTCCAATAAAGAAAGCACTGTGTAATCGATTACTTTCTTTGGTAATCGATTATACCAGGAAGGTATATAAAACCAGTTTGAATTATGTAATCGATATCAAACACGGTAATCAATTAAGCCAGAAAGCTTCTAAGCCAAAGTATGCATTGGGTAATCGATTACGGATTTTGGTAATCGATTAAAATAGAAAATCATGTAATCATAGCATATGATGTAATTGATTACTATCTTTGATAATCGATTAAGACAGAAAGATGATTTCTGATTTTAGCTGATGTAATCGATTACAGTTCAGTGGTAATCGATTACAATGTTCATTAAGGCATTCTAAAAAGTGAATCAAGTGAAAATAATCGATTAACTCGACAAGTAATCGATTACATTGTTCATGAAAGGTTTTCCAGAAAATACAAGATCAAAATAATCGATTGTTTTGTTGAAATAATCGATTATAACAGAAATAAACTTATTTTTCCAAAACCTTATGATTTGTTTTAAAAACTTATGCAATTTTGTCAAGGCCTTGTGAACTCTTTCTCATAACAACATGGATTCAATAAATGATATGAATGCAATGCACTTGGATCACCAGGCTTTCTTCCTTTTACATTCAATCACAAATTAATCTTCAAGGCTTTATGGCATGTTGAAAGTTCAAAACCTTCCTTCTTGAATTAATTCATCCTTTGTGCTTCAAATGGCTCCCCCTCAATTCAACACGTGTGTCATTGCTTGGTGTACATGTCAAGTAGGTGAAGTTTGTCCGAATTGCGTTGTAATTGAGTGATTTCGAGTTTGACCCAAAAACCTATTTTCGTACAATCACCATTATGAATGGGTTAACCGTTGGATTGCATTCAAATTTTGAAGATATATTTCTAACTCATATATGTAACTTTTGACCGTCGGGATTGTAAAAATAATGTCTAGAACATGAGAAATTAATTTTTCACTGAAGCAGAAAATTCTAGAATTGGGTCAGCTCGCCCAAGTGAGTTTTGCAGGCATTTTTGCTCACCTGGGCGAGTGGAGGCGGTGCTGAGTACGTATTTAAGCTTCCAAGCCATGAAAATGGAGGTTTTTGCCTCCCACAAACATTTCCCAACCTCCCACCATCACCCTCCACCACCCAAGACCACCGGTGACAACCACGAGCCGCCGTTGCTTGCCACGACACCACCGCACAGAGAGGAACCCTTTAATCGGAGTAGAATCTTTGAAACTCTTCTCGAAGTTTCGGTAGAGAACGGAACTCCCAATTCTTTTTTCTTGGTTTCCTTGATGTAATCTTAGTTTCTTTTGTCTTCTTCTAGCTAGTTTAAGCCTCTCTTGATATCTCTTGTGATTCGAGTACCGTTATTGGCTGTATCTATACTTTCTTTGAAAACCCTTTGAAAATGAGATGTTGTAAAAGTCTCCTTTTTACGAAACTGATATGATTTATGTGATCCTTGTTGAACCCTGGTCACATTGGTGTGATCGGAATTTCAAAATGATGTATTTTGATGTAGACTCTCAAAACACCATTTTATCCTCTTTTTAAATTTGAGTGGGTATTTGACCCGAATGTAATGTTAGCCTTGTTTTTGGAATCTATACTAAATTATCTTCAATTTGGTATATAGAGCTATGCGTTTGGGCCAAAGCACATGAATTTGCGAGATCCTAAAATGACGTTTCAAGGAAATAACAGAGAAATATAGTTAGGTAAGGGGAGTTTATTATTTTGGCGATATTTTAGATACCATAGTTGGGGGTCAGGGAGTCCAACTATGAAGGTAACTGCCTATCCCTACTGTGTGCTGGTTTTTCAAGAAAAACTAAGTTTTTAAAAAATAGGATGCGGTGTATTTATGAGTAATGTGTGTTTGTTCCTGCGTGTGCTCATTTTCAAGGCAAATGATGTTTTTGACTAATGGGATGTGATGAATTGGCTTGTTAATGGATAAATTGTGAATGGTGTTGTTGTAATTGATTGGATTTTTGGGAAAAGTCATAATTACAGAGGGGACTCTGGCCAAAATTTTATAATGCGTTCTTTTATTTAATTCTTTACTAAAGTTTTAAATGGGCATGAGAGTTTATTTTCTATACTGTAATCCTCCTCTTTAATTTAGAATTTTGCTAAAATACCAGTCTCGTGGTAATATGGATTGTGAATGAAATGAGATGATGTTTATGTGGTTTGTGATGCTTAAATGTGGTAACATTGATGTGGCTGATAATGTTGAAAATGAGATGAAATTGATGTTCATGATGATAATGTTGAAATGGGATGAGTTTGATATGTATGATGATGATTGAATGAGATATTGATGATGTATTTGATGATGTACAAATGAAATAATGTTGATGTGTGATAAGTGTCATAATTCAGTTAAATTCATGTTTCAAATGCAAGCACTTATCTTTTGATTTCAGAAGATTTGATTATAAATTTGCCCTAAACCTAGTTAAATAGCACTTAATGCTTGTATAAAAGTTGTTGCTTATATTTCAGAAGATTAATCCAATCATGCTTTGTATTTTGATAGATTCTGTGGACTTCCGAAGCTTCCGTACACATAAAGCAAGCAAAAATGACTCATAAAAGCAAACCTGGGAGGTGCAGCAAGCAAATCTGGCCCAAAGACCCTTTTGGAAGTACATTTAACTCGCCCAAGCGAGTGAATGTAGTGTATTTTGCTCGCTTGGGCGAGCAATACATGCAAATGGGCCTTCAAATGGCCAAGTGGACGTGCAACATGCTTCATCAAGTGGGCCTAACTCGCCCAAGCTACCAAACAAAGGCAAAACTGGTCGCTTGGGCGACCAAACTCGACCAGGCCACCCCCTATAAATACCCAAGCACCCCCAAGGCCAAAATCATTCCTCTCATCCTCCATTCTTCTCTTCCTTGCTTCTTCTAAGCTTTTTCTTAAGTTTAGGCTCTTAAATATTAGTATTAGGTAGTTAGGAAAGTGAGAGAAGTGAGATTTAGTGTGGAGACTTTGCCAGAAAGAAGCGGTGATGAGGCCCTTCATCAATTCTTCTCTTAAGGAGGTTCTCTCCATGCTTGGTTAGTTTCTCTTATGGATTGGATGTAATCTTCTACTTTTAAGTATCTCTTTTAATATTTATTTATGCATAAGTCTTTTTTATTTATTATTGATAATTTTATTCCGTTCTTAATGCTTGATTCTACTTGATCACAAGTTTCATGAAATTGGATTCTAAGTTTAACTGGAAAGTACTCTTAGGATTTGAACTGAATAATTTTATTCTTCACGTTACGTTGCCAGGAATAGAGTATAACGTTTAGATTGCAAATAACACGCGATTATGATTGTAATGTTGGGTTATTTACTTCATATGCGAGGGATCGATATTTGGCAAATATCCTTAGAACTCGATTGCGAGGGATCGATTCGAGGTTAATTAATGTGTGCATCAGTAATAATAGAAAATGATTTATACATGGTAATATTAATTGGATACCAAGGTATGAATGATGAAATCCAATCTTACGCTTTTCTTTAGTTAAAATCGTTTTACTAGCTTCCGTAATCTTTCGTAATTTTTCTTTATTTCCATAAAACCATCAAAACTTTGACCATACTCGTTGTACATAACTATTAAACTGTTAAGTTTTATTTGGATAAATTGAGTAGCACAAGTCCCTGTGGAGACGAACGTTTATAAATTTTGTAACTTACAACGACAATTGGTACGCTTGCCAAAAGTCTAACAATGTGGTTGATGATGTTGAAATGAGATGACTTCGACCCGTATGGTGATGATATTGAGATGATGTGATGTTAATGTTGATGTTGATGTTGATAATGATATTGATGAGAGATAATCTTGAGGTGAACAATGTCATTGTGTGATATATATATATATATATATATATATATTGATATCCATGGGGGTGTATGATGGGTTACCATTGCGAGGAAGGATTTGTTCCTAGCAGGGTCATGCATTGATGGTGCCCATGGTTATAGGTTGTGTATGTACACGTGGGATGCAATGACCGGTTGGTTACCCTTGCGATGATGGATTTGTTCCTAGCCACGGTCAGTGCATCGGTAAGCCCACATTGGTGTGTTATGTATGTACATAAGGGGTGCATGACAGGTTACCCTTGCGATGAAGGATTTGTTCCTAACCGGATCATGCATTGATGATTCGCATGTTTCATACTTCATTTGTATGTGTGGAAATAGAATGAAGGCACTCGCATACCTGTGGGTTTTATTGGGCTGAGAATGCAAGTACTAAGGGGTCATTAGGTTTGGAATTCCCTAGCAACGCTGGCTGATCGCCGAGTGGGGGAATGGCCAGTGCACAACTCGGTGGCCCTGGTAGGCGGTGAATCATTTTTCCTGTGAGAGGCTATTTCTGGAGATGGTACCACATTGCATGCTAATAGATGAGTCAGGTGCATGCATCATCCTATGCATGATTGTTTGAGTTGTGAAATGCATTGGATGATTGGTTTGTTGAGTGTGTATTAGAATCATGGACTTTTGTTAATGATTGTGGTGGGTAATGTTGTTTCCTTCCCAATTGTTGCTATCTGATGTTTGTTGGTCTTTATATAATAAACTCACCCTTACATTTGTTGTATCGTGTGGTTGGTACCTATGATGATCGTGAACTTTCGTTTGTGGGAGTAGATGAGCAGTAGTAGGTAACTTTGGAGGGAGATCTTCTTTTTGGTTGGAGCCGCCAAGTCGACATGATGACGTTGGATTTCTTTTTGGAGAAAGATTTGTGTTTTGTTAATTAACTCTCTCTTAGTTAGTCTTTGACTTTTTGTTGATATGTAAATTTAGGTGTATATACATGTAAAGCTAAAGGAAGTTCTAACATGTGGATGACATGTACTGATTTAATATATATGTACAATGTGTTTAAATATGTAATTGTAATATGTGTATGACAATTGTATTATCACGAAAAATTTACCATCATTTTCATAATCAAATTAATGAAGTTTTATTAAAAAATTGAAATCTACACGATTAAGAGTTAGTGATATCGTAGCGACGAGGCGGGTCATTACAAACAACCTATTGTCACTCTGTCTACTTATGAAGCTGAGTATGTCATTGCTACATCATGTGTCTGCCATGCTATTTGGCTAAGGAATTTGCTGAAGGAATTGAATATGCCACAAAAGGAACCAACCAATATTTATGTTAACAACAAATCTGCAATAGTATTAGCAAAGAATCCAGTCTTTCATGACAGAAGCAAGCATATTGATACACGTTATCATTATATAAGGGAATGCATTGCAAGAAAAGAGGTGCATATAAAGTATGTGAAGTCTCAAGAACAAGCTACAGCTATCCTCACCAAGCCACTAAAAAATGAAGACTTCGTCAAGATGAGAAGATTGCTTGGACTTACAAAAATCAAGTTTAAGGGGGGTGTTGAATAATAATAAACTTGATTTAGGTACATTGGGATTAGTTGTTAAATGACCCAATATCTAGAAATATCCAAGAGATGTTTAGCCCAAAATCTAGAATAATCCACTCTAGATATCTCCATAAAATATCTAGAGAATAGTTATATCTAGAAACCACTTCCATAAATATCTAAGCTATGAGAGTGTGGATAATCTAGAGAATGATTTGCAGCCATTAGATGAGAATTGTGTTGGCACAATCGTAGCCATTGGTTAAGGAGGTGCTTCTAGTATAAATAGGAAAGTTCTCCATCATTTTGTATCAAGCCAAGAGAAAAAGAGTTATGTGGTAATAAAGTATTCTCTTCCTCCCAATCATTCCAAACCTTTCATTTTCTCAAATATCCTCCTTCCAACACAATCCATTATTCCTAGCCTCTTGCTTCTTTGATTCACTACGGTCCAATCTCCCTCACACTCTCACTCACTCTCGCAACCCTTCCCATAAGAATACTCACTCACGGAGTCTCTCCCCCTCAACCTTTCGCTTACTCTCAGTCGCTCACTCATAGCTTTACACGTTCGGTGATGAATGACACGTTAATAATTAATAATGATGATAACATGGTTTCATAAAAGAAATTAGACAAATAGGGTAGAAGCCTTTCCATGTTTAATTTGATGATCCTTTAGAAGGTTGGAGAAGAAACAATGCTACTTTTTTTATTTGATTTAGACTATGAATAATAGTACATTGCAGTTCAATTTTAAATTTCAGTTGATCTAACAAGTAATGTTTATATGCCTTGAAGATATTGTCAAGTTTTTATTGGTTGCTGATAATATTAAATTGGGATTTTACTTTCATTTATTATGGTAAATGAGTTTGACTTCCATCATATATGAATACGATAAATGGGCATACGTGATGTTTATAAGGTTTGTTGTTGTGATTTGAAGTTGAGTGATTTATCTTTAGGGTAAATAACCATTTTGGTCCCTGAATGTATAGAGTGCTAACAAATTTGTCCTTGAAAGATGAAATTTCAAATTTTAGTCACCGAAAGTGAAAAAAGTGCGACAATTGTCCGTTACCGTTAATGAAAGAGCCTACGTGGCATATTTAGGGACAAATTTGTTAAGGCTATGCACATTCAATGACGAAAATGACTGTTTATCCAAAATATAAGTTAATCTTCATCTTCTCCCCCTTTTTTAATCGTTGCAACTTGCAAGCACAATATTACAATAAACACTTAAAAAAAAAGGAAAACAAGCATAAATTAGAACAAGCATAATAATAAATATAATATTTATTAATAAGCATAATTTTTCTATTGCTCTGAAATTTCTAATGTGAGAGTACCAAAATATGAGACTGAAACAAGATACACATCCATTAAGTTAATCCTTACAAAAAATGAGATACAACTTGATTTTGTCACTACCTAATGTTGTCACAATAGAAATTTCAGAGCAACCGACAAATTATGTTTATTAATCAATATCATGCTTATTATTATGTTTGTTCTAACTTATGTTTATTTTCCTATTTTTTTAAGTGATTACTGTAATGTTGTGCTTGCAACAATTAACAAAAGGGGGGGATTGAATATTAAATTATATTTTGGATAAATAGTCATTTTCGTTTTCTTGAATGTGTAGAGCACTGACAAATTCATCATTGAATGTCACGTAAACTCTTTCATTAACGATAACGAATGAAAGTTAATGGATAGATGAATTTGTCACACTTTTTTCACTTTCGGGGACTAAAATTTGAATTTTCATCTTTCAATGACGAATTTGTCAACGTTTTACAAATTCAGGGTCAAAAATGACTATTTACCCTTATCTTTATTGTTCCAAAAAATTTATATTAAGTTAAGATATCTTAATGTTTAATTGTTAAAAAATAAATTTCAAGAGAATATAGGATATTGAATTAAGTCAACCTGAAATATAACTTAGTTCTAAAAATACATCAAGTGTAATTTTTATAATTTAAACTCGTGGTAGATTGGTAGAATTGAATGGTCTATAAATTCCCCAATTTAAGTCTCACTCTGCATCCATATAGGAAAAAAAGTTAATAAAAAACAATTTAAAAAAAAAAAAGCCTAATTGAAATTTGTCTATCAAAATTTGATTTTGTTGCAAATTTTGATGTTTTCAATTCTCTGTTAAATCGTTAGTTGACCATGAAATATGGGGGCAAAATTTGCACATTGTAAAAATACTAAGATAATGTGTAATATTGTAAAAATGAAAATAAGGTGCAACATTCTGAAACTTTAAAAAGGACAGTGTAAACAAAAACAATAAATGAATTTATCAGACACTTGAAGGAAGGTCAAAATTTGCAATTTTTTTAACTTTGGGGGGCGAAATTTGGGGGAGGGGGAGTAGGGACAAAATTTGCAACAGAAACAAACAGAGACAAAAAAAAAAAAAAAATGCAATTAAGCCTACAAAACAGCACCAATCAAAAGGTAACGCCAAACTAGTGACATTCTACAGAATTGTACAGAGAACACGGATAGTGGAAATAATCTATGCAATGCTAAACAACATCCAACGTTGTTCCTATAATCTTGACTGTTTTTAACCAACCAAGAAACCGTAGCAGCATGGCATCCGAATCAGGTGAACTTTTCGCCAGCCCAGTTTAAGAATGAAATAAAATGAGGTTGGTAATATCGAAGTTAAAGGAAAAAACCAAATTAGAAGTCCTTCACCACTCTCAACAACAATTCAACAGCATCAGTCAACAACATAGATCTTAAACAGATTATGAGTATTTCTTGAGATAATTTTCAACCAAAATAAAATAAAATGTAATTGTTTTCTTTAAACATAATGCTGAAAAAGTTAGTAAAAAAAAAAAAAAAGAATTGATCCCTAAAATGGAGACTATGATCAGACAAATTATTTTTCTGGATTTGCAGATATAGAAAATCAAACGCTAGCAACATATGCATCAACTTTAGTTTCTATTCACTACTAAATGTTCAATCTCCTGCCCCATATACATTGAAAAACATGGGAGACTTTAGCAGAACTTGCTAGTCCTGTCAATCCAATTTTTGAGTATTTAACATTCCAGTTATTATTAATTAATGGATGTTGGTAACTACATTACACAATACAGTTTGCGTTTAAACTTTGGTTGTACAAAAATGTATCACAATCAGACCTATTCAGCAGCTGATGATTTCCCAACATCCCAACAGTTCATCATAATATACTTAATAACATAGTAAAGGTATTTGTAGTCTCAGCACCATTCCAACTAATTGTGTAGGCAGTTTCTCATTGCTTTTCTTCGCTCCTTTTGGAATCTTTTAGTGGGTAGATCTTCGAGACCGAGCTGGTTATGATTCTTTGAGGAGCCATTCTGGTGATTACATGAAAGTATGCAAGTAACAGATATACATTATGACATTTAACTCTAATATATAATCTATAATAGTGAAAGATTATAAAGACAGTTTCAGTTAATTATAAAACTGTGTTCTACACCACGATGTTCAAATAAATATGCACTGTTTAGCTTTTATTTATATGACAGACAATCAACTCAATTCAGATTGGACCAAAATATTTAGCTTGAAATCCCGACCTCAAGGAGAGTTACTGTATCACAGATAGCATATTGGACAGCAAACCATAGAAAGCAGAAAGGACAGTTAGTCCATAAGCAAATAATCTCAGTTAATTCTCTTTTAAGCAGAAAAAAGTAGTTTAAGATCAAATTTAACAGAAAATCAGAACCTTCATGTAGCAAAACCTCAAAACAGTAGGTTAGCCATGGTTCATGATATGCAGGAAGAAGGTCCCAATTACAAGACAGCCTACTAGTCATGAGTCTCTTGACAATACATGGCCAGCACTTTTTATGCCAATGCTTATTTTTTTATCAACGCCAATACTAACTTTTTTATGTAGATTATGGATTTGAATTTTTTTCCAACTCAATAGCAGGTCTTGTTAAGAAACATCAAAACACAAATTTTATCATGTAAAACTTACGAGCAGTACTTTAGATGCTGGTCTTGTTTCCAATCAAAGTAGAAGTTTTACTTAGATAAATCATGCAGTAAAAGTCAGCATTAATGTCAGTGCCCATTACAGAAATATCAGTAAAACTTTAGATTAGAGAATAACACCAAAAATACCTAAGGTACAGTACTTATGTCTTGTCCTTTTATTAAACAGGAGTTCACTGATTTATTTTTATACAAAATTTATGTCTATCTTTGTTATATAACAAGACTATCTCCTGTTAGCATACAAGAAGAGTAGATCCATATACCTCAAGGAGAACACACGTCAGGAAATTTTTTTTGATTCAGATATACTGTGGGCAGAAGCAAGGTGAGGGTGTTCATTGATTCATTTTGTTTTTTACTTCCATCATAAACAAATAGTTACCAGCATGTATCAAATAGAAATAGACAAATGATTATACACTAATAAAATTTACTATGGAACATATATAATATCAAACCCATCCCCAGTCCTACTGTACTTGGAAGACTACCTCTACAGTAGTATATCATAGAAGATTAAAACAGAAGCTTCAAAGGAGGAGGAAGAAAAGAAACCTTCAAGGGAGAAACCAACCCTTCAATCGGATCTTCAGCCAAGCAACCACCAAACTCACTGTCAAAGAAAGAGTGCCTTCATGCTCATTGATTAGCAAACTGCAAATATTCAGAGTGTTCTCCCTTTTCCAAAGACTGCTTAGCAATTTATCTTGGCCTAAACCTGAAGTTCTCAGCAAATTATCTTTCTTAGCAAGGGGGGAATTGAAATTTAAATAACAAAACTTTCAACATACCTGTTACACCAGTTAGCGCCACTGTCATCTAAGACATTGATTATTTTAAATATTTTATCCACACTGGTGCACAAAAGACGCTGTTGGGCACCTCAAGTGTTCCCTTATTACTTCTATTTCTATCCTTGTCCAGTTTATAACCTTAAAAATGTCAAATAAGTCTAAAGTCATCATGCGTGGACATTCAATCTAAAGTTACTCATGCCAAGAGTCCAAAGAGACTTGATTAAGCACCTTTCAATGCGAGATGATGCTCATTTGGGGTAAAATAGTAGATCTTGAAATTATATACAAAAAACACATATAACAAAATTTCAGGGACCAACCATTGAATCAACAGGCCAGCAACTCTATAAGTTTACCTATGAAACAATACCGAGAGATGCGCTATATTTTCTGGCTTTGGCCATCACCAATTTTCAAGTGCAATATCTAGTTGCAAAAAAGAAATCAACTATCAACAAGGGTTTGGAACTTCACTCGCTTCTTAACACTACGCATTCGGTCATACCCAATACCAATCTTGCTATGCATCAACTTTATTGCCAAATCTGCATTACCAGCTTTCCTCAAAGCATTAATCAACACAGTCCGAATCTTTCCTGGTATTTCCCTACCCCTATCCACAATTCCATCAGCCAACTTGCAGGCCTCCTTCACGCGACCAGCCTTGCACAGCACACCAATCATGTCCTCATACGCCGAATCCAAAACAATCCCCATGGGGGCCAGCTCGTCCAACACCTTGCAGGCCCTCGCAACCTTGCCCGAAAGACACAGCCCAATCGAAAGAGCCCTAAAACACGCCACATTTGGCGTGACACCCTTGTCAATCATCTTGTCCCACAGCTTCAGTGCCTCCTCATTCCTCCTCTCCTCAAAAAGCTCACTGATAAGTATAGTAAATGTATAAACCGTCTGTTCGCACCCCTCCCTTTCCATCCGCCTAAACAACGCGAGCGCCTCATCAACCCTCCCGCTCTTGCACAAACCATCCATGAGAGCATTGTAACAATAGGAATCCTGCGGACACCCCTCATCTGCCATCTTCTCAAACAGACTCTCCGCCTCATCCACCCTCCCAACCTTCCCAAGCCCATCAATCAAACTTGAATAGAACATCGCAGACACCACGCCATTCTCCTTACAAAACCTAAAATAACCCAAGGCCTCCTCCACCCTCCCACCCTTACACAACCCACTCACGACAGCCCCATAGGTAACCTCATCAGGCTCCACCCCATCCACCTTCATCCTCTCGAAAAACACCATCGCCGAATCCAAGTCCCCGCTCTTGGCATAACCGTCAATTATCGCAGTATACACAGCCTTATGAGCCTTACAGCCTCTCCTAACCATACTCTCAAACACAGCACAACCCTCCAAAACCTTCCCCTGCTTACACAGCCCACAAATCACCAAACTATAAGCGTGAGGAGGGATTTTCATTAGTAACCCCTCATCCTCCTCCATCTCATGGTAAAGCCTCAAACAACAATTCACGTCACCCTCGCTGTAACAAGCCTGCATCAAGGTCATGTAAGTGACCTCGTCCGGGGGCACGTTCTCCGCGGCCATTTCGCGGAGCGAGGCGAGCGCGTCCCGGGTTCGCCCAGCTCTGCAGTAGCCCTTGACGAGGGTGTTGTAGCTGACGGCGTCGGGTTGGTGGATCGATTTGAAGACGCGCTCGGCGGAGTCAACGAGGGAGGCGTTGACCAGGGCGTTGAGGAGGGAGTTGAGGATAGAGAGCGTGGGGTGGAGATTGTGGTTCTTCATTTCGCGGAGGAGCCAGAGGAGGTCGTCGACGAGGGCGGCGGAGGCGAGGGTGGCGGCGAGGGAGTGGGCGGAGGGGAGGGTGAGGGGGAGGTTAGCGTGGCGGAGGGCGGACAGGGCGCCGCGGAGGGAGGAAGGATGGTGGAGGAGGAGCGGGAGGAGGGAGACGTGGCAGTCGAGGGAGTGGGAATAGTTCGGCTGCGTGGCGGCCCAGAAGAAGAAGCGTGTGGCAACGAGGGGGTCATAGTTAGGGTTAGGGTTAGGGTTAGGGTTGGGGAGGGAGCGGAGGGTGTGGGCGACGAAGGAGGGGGAGAGGATGATGAGGAACTTGCGGCAGAAGGAGTCGAGGTTGGACTCCATGGAGGGGGAACCATCGAGGAGGGAGAGGATCCGAGGGACCCACGGGGAGAGGTTTCGGGGCGCAGAAGCGGCGACGGCGACGTCGGAGAGGTCGCAGAAGGGATGCACCACTTCGCGGGGAGGGAGGAGGGGTGTGCTGAACGCGCGTCTTCGTGCATTGTGGTGGTACTCTATTGACTCGCATGCTCGTTTCAGTAACACAAGGACTCTTATTCGCATTGCTCTTTTGTGTTGTCAATAGGGATATCCGGATAGGGATTTTCAGTTTCCGGAGAAACGCTGCGTTTTTATTCCCAGATAAATTGCTCCGATGAAATATAATTTGTAATGTTTTCCTTTTTTGGATAGAGGGGCTAAATGCCCCAGAAAAGGTAATTGGTATCGGAGCCTACGGTGAAATGGCTGAGGAGATACGTCCACAAGACAACTGCTTAGGAGGAATTTGAACTTTGAAGGGAATAGCAGCTTCAAATAACTGAAAGAGTGTCCAGTCCTAGTCCTGACACGCGATATCACGGAATTTTTGTCTTTTTTTTAAATAAAATAAAAATAACATGGTTGAAAATATATTTAAGGGATATATTTAATTAAGATTTTAAAGATTTTTTATTTTATTTTTAAAAAAAACTGTCTTGATTTTTGAGATATTCAATCAAGATTTTTCAATAATAGAAATAAAATAGGTCTTATAATATTCAATCAAGATTATTAAAAAAAAATTAAGAAATCCAATTAAATTTGTTGGTATTTAATTAAGATTTTTTAAAACTTAAAAAAAAATCTTATGACATTTAAAAGTATATAAATTTTGATGAATTCTTTTTTAGGATGAATTTTAATAAATTTTATGAGATATTTTAGTAGAAAATCACATTAAATAATCCCACTAAAAATCCTTGATATTTCAAGAGACTTTTTTTTCTTTTTCAACCAATTGACACATTTTTATTTTCACATCACATATAATCTATTGTCTCTTTGTTAATAGCGATAGACATTCATAATTTGTTTTACTCTTTCAATCAATGATCTACATGTAACACCTTAAATTCTTTTTCAAAAATTTTGTTTCAAAAACTATTTAAATAATAGATATTGCAGAAAACGTGTCGTTAACTTTTAATTTCTAATTATAAGTTGACAAAATATCTCATTATTTATTTTGTATAATAAAATAAAATAAAATAAGGTAAAATAAGTGTGTTGCTTTGAAAGCTTTAAGTTTTCACATTGTAATTAAATACATACATAAATGAATGCATATTTATAATATAAAACCTTTGTACGAAAATAAAGCAAATAAATAGTATCACAATAAAAGAAATTGGATATAGTCCAACGTGTAAAAGTAGTGAAATGATATACATATCTACTACATAAAAAAAAATATTTTTAGTGAAGATCTCGCCCTCAAATTACATCAAAATATCAAATAAAAGATCTAGGATCAGAGCATATCATTACCCAACTGAAAGTACTAAACTACGCCTAAAGTATAAACACATGAAGGTAATCAATCCTCCTTCTCAGATGAAGGCTCTAAATCTTGTAGAAGCTTGTGATACACTTCCTCCTCCTCGGGCGTCATGTCAGTGTGATCTCCCCGATTCTCGATTACCTACACAGGATATACTAACTCGAATCTCCAACTCAAGACATTACCTGATGGAGGTCCATGGCAATCTAAAGGTCTAGAAGGAGAGCTTGAAGCACTTCATTTGGTGAGTTTTAAAGGACCAATGACAAAAGCTAGAACTCAAGCACTTCAAGATCACATCCAAGCTAACTTGGATAAGCATGAAGAAGCACATCAACTCAAGGATGATAAGGGCTAGATTTTGATGTCTCAAGTCCAATTTAATTCAATAAATTCCAACACTTGTTAGAAGCAATTCAGTAAAAACACAGAACAAATACTTTTTGTTTTAATCGATTACTATGTATATGTAATCGATTACAAGTAGCTCAGTTACATATATAATTTTGTCTTGACTGTTTTAATCGATTACCAATTGTCTATAATCGATTACGCAGCACTTTGAAAAATGAAACTCTCTATGTTAATCAATTACATCACTAAATAATCGATTACTTTGTTCATACATCTGTTTTCCGAAGATCAAGAACAAAATAATCGATTACATGAACCATTAATTGATTACATGAGATGAAATTATAATAACCATAGGTTTCTGAAAAAAAAAATCTCATGCTAACAGCGTCGGAGCGACGCCAGTAGCGTGGGATCGGCGCCAGTAGCGTGGGAGCGGCGCCGTTAGCGCCAGGACTCAACCAAGTGGCGCGATTAGCGCCAGTTGTGGCGCGGTTAGTGCCAGAATGACCCTGGAGACCCCAGATTCGAATACGAGCCAGATATGACGCGATTAGCGCCAAAGTGCTCCAAGAAGCCCTTTCTTTCGAATTGGTGGCGCGATTAGCGTGGGGTGCGGCGCTATTAGCGTGGGAACGTAGCTGGGGGCCTATAAAAGGCCATTTTCACGTTTTTTTTGAAAGAAAAACCCTTCCCTCTTCTTTCTCTGACCCAAGGCAGCCATTAATGACCATAGAAGCTCCATATCTTTTCCATGCTTCATCTAAACACTTCCCAACCAACTAGAAAGTTGATTAGAACCCCTCCATGAGCTAGTTTCCAGCTTCAATTCTTCAAAAGAACCATCAAACGGAGAAATCTGGTTCCCTAGGGAACTTTGGAAACTGAGTTTTGGAGGAGATAGAAGGCGATTCAAGGACGCCAGAGCTTAGAGAAGTGATCCTCCAGCTTTCCTCGACAATTTAGAGGTAAGAAACTCAAGTTTTACCGATTGTTTTATGAAATGGTTCTTGGGATGAATAGTAACCAAATTGTGTTAGGGCTAGAATTAGGCGTGGATTCTTTAGAAAGGTATGATCAAGGAGTTGTTCTAATGAATACTAAGCTTTGAATCATGAATTCTGATGAAGTTTGGTTTTGACCCTGAGATAGGTATGAGTAAGAAGAATGTTGATGAAAGGGAAGGTGTTAGGATAGATATGAGCCTAAGTGCCTTTACAAAAGTTGTTCGGAGGGCTAAATAAACGGTGAAAACGTATTGATATAACTGTTTTAGCCAAGTTGGAAAATTGTTGATATATGGTCTGGTTAGAGCTTTGAATTAGCTTATGCAGAGTCTAGAGGGACTCTAAACTCTTGGTTGGACCAAGATAGATCCTGTTGAGGGTCTGTGAATCACCTACAAGATGGTTAGCTCTGTTAACCCTAAGATAGAGAACAATGAGGTTTTAATGGAAAGGAATAGTGTTTCCTTTCATTCTAACGGCTGAGGACTGTTATTGATTGATTGTTTTATACCTTTTGTAGGGCGTGATAGTGATATTGCTGGTGGTTGTGACCACGAAGCCGGGAGAGCCGGTGTAGCGCTGAGAGCAGGTAAGCTCTTTGTTCTTAGGAGTGTTTCCCTTACTTGTGTTCCACCACACCCGAGGGGGTGATGTGTCATGTGTATTGAAATTGTGTGTTACTGTTTTATTGGAACATGTATATGATATGCACTATGATGATGTGTTGTTGATTGATGAGTTTTCTCTGGCCAGTAGAATAGAGTACTATGGATTTCCGTTGGAAATGTACCTGTCAAAGATGATCTTCCCTCGAAATTGCCATAGGTATCCAATTAAGTCCTAAGGGAATGTACCTATTCAGATGATCTTCCTTAGGCATTGAATTAAGTCCTAAGGGAATGTACCTAATCAGATGATCTTCCTTAGGCGTTGGATGGAGTCTTGGAGGATTATACCACTGGGTGGATGATCTCTCTCAGACCATGTGATATATGTGCATATCTATTATATTTTTCACCTGTGTTATGATATACATGTGATATGTTTTATGGGAGCCGTGATGGCTGGATTGTGTGTGTGATGCAAATTTTGATATTATATGCCATGGAAGTGAACCAGGGGGAGGAAAGACCTCCAAGGACCCTGAGTTTACTGAGATTGTTATCTCACCCCTGTTGGGGATCATGTTTTTTGCAGGTCATGCTCAGGGAGCGGCTGATAGATCCCAGGGCAAGAGGCCCGAGTAGAGGGATATGGTTCTGAGGGAACCCTAGGCATAGATTGAAGAGCATGTTGGTTCTATTTTTTTTTTGTTTTATGCCTATGTTTTGTACCTAAGAGAAACATGTACAGTTTTGATAAATATACTTTGTATATTATGAGAATTCACCATATATGATGTACAGTTGATGTTGTTAATGACGCTTGATGACGTCATTTTGTTTACTGCTTCCATTTTAAGTATCTGTGATAATTGCTGTGCTTAACCGTAAATCAATGTTAATGAACCGGATGCATACGGGTCGTTACATTTTATGGTATCAGAGCAGTTTTATAGGGAAGCATTATGTATGGTGAATTGTGTGTTGTTCACTAATGGTCTAGGTGTTCATTATGACTATTGCATGTGTGATCATTAAGTGTGAGTCTGATCAACTTACCCTGTTATGTGACATGTGCAGTGCCATGGTGAGGACCCGGAACAATAATGAGACGGCGGGTGCAGATGGATAACCCGACCCAGTGACAGCTGCCTTGACAGCTATGCAGCAGGAGATTGCTGCAAATAGGCAGGTTAATGAGGCCTTGTTGAAGGTTAATGAGGAGCTGATGGCAGAGTTGAGATCTTTGCGTAGAGAGGACAGAGTATCTTCTTCACATCATACCCCTGAGGGTGAGGGTAGTCGCCACCAGGGTGGAGGTAGCCATCATTCTGAGGGGCCTAGCCTCCACAGAGGGGACAGGTTGTCCCAAGCTGATGTTGAGGAGGATACAGCTGCTAGAGGGAAGATGCTCATTGCTTTCCGTAAGCATGACCCTCCAGCTTTTCATGGGGAGTATGATCCCATTGTTGCTGCCAGATGGTTGCAGGCTCTAGAGAAGATCTTCACTGTGATGGAATGTTCAGACCATCAGAGACTTCTCTATGCTACATATCTGCTTCAGGGAGATGCGCATGAGTGGTGGGTTACCACTTCACAGTTGTTGAGAGGCCAGGGTGAAGTTATTACCTGGCAGATTTTTGAAGCTCAGTTTCTGGACAAATACTTCCCCAGAGATGCTAGAGAGCAGAAGAAGGTTGAGTTTGAGGCCTTGTTCAGGGAAGATGTCAGTGGACGAGTATTTAGCCAAGTTTAATGAGTTGGCTAAGTATGCGCATTTCAGGAGGGCTTTACCTGATGCAGAGGTTCTTGCTGCTAAGTTCCAGAGGGGACTTAGAGAGAGTATTGAGGAAAAGATAGCTGGTAGTGGATCTCGAGACTTGGGTAGCCTGGTGAGACAGTGCCGCCAGGTGGAGGATATGATTAAGAGGTGCAGTGGCAGCCAACCTATTTCCTCTGATAGACAGGAGAGGAAGAGACCTAGTGGACCTAGCCCTACTGGGAAGGGCAAGGGCAGAGACTTGAGGGTTTTTTCTCCAGCAGACAAATTTAAGAAGGGCCCTAGTCAGAGAGGAGTACCACAGATGTTGATTTGAGGGGGAGCTCTTGAAGATTGAAGCAATGTAATGACTTGGAAATGTTTTGACTTTCAACATGCTTGAAGGCTTGAAGATGAAGATTGTGATTAAATGTAAAAGGAAAGAAAGTTTTCTGTTGATCCAAGTTCTTGCATGCATACCATTTATATTCATTTATGCATTACATCATAAAAGGCTTTTAGTAATTGTTTTGGAACTTAAAAAGAAGCTAAGTGTTTTGGAAAAATGTCCTTAAGCTGGTTTAATCGATTACTTTACTTAAAGAATCGATTATATTGTTCTTCAAGCTTTCTGGAATTTATCATGAACAATTTAATCGATTACATCATTGTATTAATCGATTATTTCATTCTAGTATACACATAAATATGATTGAGTGACTGGTTTAATCAATTATCACTGATCTGTAATCGATTACTTGCCTATTTAGAAAAAGAGATCAGTCTATCTTAATCGACTAACATTTATTGTAATCGATTATTTAGTTCATTTCATGTTTTTCTCATAGTCTGCCTTAATCGATTACCATGTATTGTAATCGATTACAATTCACAAACATAATTTTTGCAAAGTCTGTCTTAATCGATTACACATCGGGATAATCGATTAAATGACCCGTTGCTGTAACTCAGAACCTACTATGAACACCTTTAATCGATTTCGGGAGCGTGTGTAATCGATTACAAATGATAAACAATCGATTACAGGAGCTTATTTAATCGATTATTTATGTTACTGTTTTTAGTATAAATAGAACCCTTGCCTTGTCTGATTGAGAGAACAAAAAATAGAAATTGAATTTTTGAGCACTGAGCATTCGAAGAGCTTTCCAAGCATTCACAAAGGCTTTCTTCTGGGTTCTAAAGGTCTTGCTTCCATTAAAACAAGAATGGGTAATTAGGATTTAGTGAAGCAAGTCAATTCATTTCAAAGTTTAAGGAAAGGCTTGTTCTGCATATTGTTTCTGCATTCAACCTGGTATTTTCATCATTATGCATATCATTTTTGGATCATCAGGTGAATTCTTTCCTTACTCTTTTGATGGTGTAAAATTCTGATTGAATCTTTGTATGTGAAGTTCCATTGTAATTGGGTTTTTTCTTGCAAGATTAGAGATACTGTTTCTCTAAAGACAGCTGAGTAGTGTTCTCAGTATGGGTGTTGCTTCTAAGGGTCTAATAGGTTTTTAGACTTCTAAACTTTATCTAGGGTTGATAAAGAGAAGCTTGTAATTGCTTGTAAGGATAATATTTGTTATAGTGGAACTCTACTCTAGTGTTGAGTAGAAGAAACTGGATGTAGCTTCATAGTGTTTGAGGTGAACCAGTATAAATCTTGTGTGTTTTCTCATTTTCTACATAATTGTCAATTCTCTTTGTGAATTCTGTTTTTACATATTGTTTCTTGAGGCATTATAGTCTTGGATTGATCTTGGATAAAGAATCTTGATTGTTTTTGTGATAAAGATCCAAAGGGCAAAGAAACTCTGATTTTGATTCATCAAGTAATTTTTAAATTACCAAGGCTAACCAATTCACCCCCCTCTTGGTTAAGTGTGAAGTGTTCCCATATTTTACAATTGGCATCAAGAGCTAGGTCTTGTAAGGTATTCAAGATCATTTTTTTAAAAATGAATACTTCACAAATAACCTTCAAGGAAGATGCATCTGTAAACAGACCTCCTTTGTTTGAGGGGGAGAATTTCAGCTTTTGGAAAAATAAAATGAAGATCTTTATTCAATCTAATGATCCAGGAGCATGGAATGCCATAAAAAAGGGTCCTAGGGTGCCCATCAAAATAGTAGACAATAACATGATTCCCAAAGATTGGGATGAGATGAATGATGATGAGAAAAGAATTATTCAGTACGATTTTAAAGCAAAGAACATGATAACCTCTGCTCTGTCTTCTGATGAATTTTTCAGAACCGTTAGATGCACAAGTGCCAAGGGAATGTGGGAGATGCTTGAAATCACCTATGAAGGAACTGAGGAAGTAAGGAGATCAAGGAAGCATTCCTTGATACATGAATATGAAATGTTCAAGATGAATCAGAATGAGAGTATTTCCCAGCTTCAAACAAGGTTCACAACATAGTGAATCACCTCTTGGGACTTGGCAAAACATTTGATGCTGAAGAACTTAACATCAAGATTCTGAAATGCCTCACTAGAGCTTGGCAACCCAAAGTAACAGCCATCAAGGAATCTAAAGACCCTTCAAAAATGACAATGGCTGCACTATTTGGTAAGCTGCTTGAATATGAGTTTGAATTGTCTCAACTAACTTTTGGTGAAGATGCATAAAGGAAAAGCAAGGGAATAGCATTGAAATCTGTAGCACCTAAAGTGGAGAAAGATGAAAACTCTAGTGATGAAGATGAAGATGAAAGCATGAACTTGATTGTAAAGAAGTTCAGCAAGTTTTTGAAGAAGAACAAGGGCAGAAAGTTTGTAAGAAACAACAAGAACAATTCTACAAACAACAGCACAAGCAACTTCAAGAAGGTGGACAACAACTATACATGTTTTGAATGTGGCAAACCTGGCCACATTAAATCAGAATGCTCCATATACTTGAAGAAACAGCAACAAGACAGCAAAGGCAAGAAGGAAGCTAAGCCTAGAAGAGCATACATTGCATGGGAAGACAATGAGTCTTCAACCTCTGAATCTTCTGCTGAAATGGAAGAAGCCAACATGTGTCTCACCTCAATTATCAATGAAGAAAATGATGATCTTCTGGATGAAGATGATGAGGTTAATTCTGAACTTGATCAAGCTATTCATGCTTTTCAAGAAATGTATGAGGAAGCCCAAAAACTTGCAAAATCCAACAATAGGCTTAGAGGAAATCTAAGATGGCATATTGAGAAAATTACTGAATTATAAAATGAGATTTGCAACTTGAAAGAAGAAAATGAAAAACTTGTTTCAAGTTACAAATTGAATGGATGTGTGTGTGCCTCTTCCTCTAGCAGTGTTGACAAGTTTAATTTGCTTCAAAAGGATTTTGATGAGTAAAAAAAGGGCCAAGGTGAAAAACATATGTTGCTTATGGCTGAAAACAGTGATTTGATTGATCTCTTGAGAAAGTTTTACAAGGGAAAATGCAACTTGGCTGAAATGCTGAGTGTGCAAAGATATGCTGGTGATACTTCTGGATTGGGGTATAAATATGGTTCAAAATCTAAGGGTAAGACAGTTTTTGTACCTCCAAAAC
>PYAF01003848.1:0-12796 GCA_007407185.1 Glycine tomentella
TCAGCCATTATTGTTCAAATAAATGAAATCTCATTCAGCTGACTAATATTGTTAAAGATCTCTATACAAATCATATTTTCACATTAGAACAGGTTCTCCAAATATGCATGTATTTGTCGTACGTTTCATTGCTTTTGATATGTGGTTCTATTCTATATCTGACAAATGGCACAAATAGTAGTGCAGTTGACTTAGGATGCAAGGACAAATTGCTCTTTTATTACTTAATCTCCATCTATTCCTATTTAAATATCAATGAATATAGCACAGTGAGACTATACATATATATGCAGGACCTTTAAATATCAATGAATAAATTTGCACATACACTTGACCCACACAAACACAATACATATACATGCAGCACCTTACCAAAGACAAAAGATGGCACCTTTGCCGTGTCGTCCAGCGGAGACAGCTCACTCCTTCTTTTCAGCAGAAACGAAAAGCCAAACAACCCAGATGCCTCGTCAATCTCACAGATATCTTCGTTACACACGAGAGCCCTCCACGACAGAGTACCTTACGGGAGGGAGCGAGGTCACCACGGTGATATGATGCTCGCGATTAATCCCACAAACAATAGGGGAAGCTTAACAAACAGCGGAAATGAAAGAGGGGTAATGGAGATAGAAGGTAATCGGCATGTTCACTAGGTTGAGAGACACCAGAGGAGTAGAGAGTCTGACGACCATTGGAAGAGGTAATGGAGGCTAGGGTTCGTAATGGAGGCAATTCGAAGGTGATGGTCGATAATTACTTAGACGGGCCAAACTTAATCCAAAACGGCGACGTTTCACATTTAACTTGACGGTTACGAAGACGGTTTCACCAGAACCGTCTTTGAAAAGTTCCAAATTTAAAAAAAAAAAAAAACACACAGCTTACCACGACGGGTATTATGGAACCTTCTTAAAATGGTTGTCGTTAAAGTCATTCTAAGACGGTTATTTGCGAAACCGTCTTCGAATACTTATATTATTTACAAAAATGCCACCGCGTGTGTTTTTAAGACGGTTATTTAACAACTGATGTCGTATCGCTGTCGTAAAATGTAGTTTTTCTAGTAGTGATAAAAACGCAACTCGCAGCCCAAAATTCAAGTGCAGAGGTTCTGACTTCCAAGCTTAAAATGATCATCAAAATGACAGAATTGGCCTTGACTTATCTCTGACAAAATTGTAGATCTTTTCCTTGTCTTTCCAGAGACTACTCATATGTGCCATTTGGAGTTCTGTAGTGCTCTCTAGGTCCTGCACAAAAAAGATAGGTCAAGTGAGAAAAAATTCAAAAATAAGCAACAATTAACATTTAAGCCTACTTGTTTGCCTAAGACAAAAACCAAATTAGAATGAGAAAATAAAAGTCCAAGAGAAGTCAAATAAGTTATGAAGAATGAAAAATATTTAACTAAAAACGCTCTATCAATTATGTATCACAATATTCAGAGACTTCAAGTTATAAACAGATAAGGGAGATGAATATTGTGCGCAATCTTATCTTTACATATGCAAAGACACTCTTTTCGGATTCGAACCTATGACCAACAAGTCAAAAAGACACAATTTTATCATTGTGTTAGGGCTCACCCTCAAATCTTCTACCGTCTATAAAATAAAATTTGAAATTTATTATATTAAATTTCATAAATTAATTTCTGGTAAAAAAATTTAAATACTTAAAAAATGATAATGACATTTCAAGAATTGTACTGATATATATTGCCCAAAGAATTGTTCTAGAACTTTGACTTTGAGTCAAAAGGAATGGTTTAATTTTGAGAAAAAGAGTCGATACAAATATTGAATCCTTTTAAAAGAGCGTAACAATAAAAGAATAAATTTTGAAGTGAAAAAAGGATTTTTCCTTTTCCTCTAACTTATAAATACCCACTCCTATGCATTTTGTGCAATGCTTTGCGGTATCAAGAAATCAAAAACAAAAGCGATGACAGAAAATTGACGCTACAAGAAAACAGGTCGGTGCTTTAATAGATTAGTGTTGGTTAAGTGACGGCTAGGTGGCCAACACTAATAAGGTTGACACTAACAGCATGAAATTGACCTAATGAGACCAACGCGTATTAGTGTTGTGTTGTTGCTTAAGTTGACACAAAATTGTGAAAATTCAACAGCAAAAACAAAAAACAAAAACATCCTTCCTGGAATCTTTTTCATTTTTTTTGTAAATCCTTAACTTCAAATCTCAAATCATCATTGCCAGTATTACCATCACCTACAAAAGGAAACAATCAATAGGAAAAAAAAAACAACCACCACCACCACACCACCCCAAATATCAAATTGCCATTGTCACCACCGTCCATCTTCATTTCTAATATCCATTGCCTCCAGCATCACATACAGCGCAAAAAAAAAAATCGTCAATAAATCACTACTAAAAAATAGACTTTTAGTATTGTTTATTTTTTACTTTCAACATTTATTTTTAACGAATGTTAAAATTATTGACGTTAAAACTATCAATGTTAACATCGATTTTCAAAAATCGATGTTAACATACAATACTTAACATCAATTTTTCAGAAAATAGATATCGTATAATTAGAAATAAATCCAAAAAAATGTAAAATGTACAAAAATCAACATCGATTTTTCTAAAAGTCGATGTTGTGGTTCAATCACAACATCTGATTTCCTAATAACCGATGTTGTGATGCAATTACCACATCGATTTTTGTGATATGTTTGGTTTCTCAGATGTGAAGAATGGGTTCTGAGTATAGGCGCAAATAATATTAGAAAAATTACAACATTGATTTTAATAAAAAAAAAACGATGTTAACTTACCAATCACAACATCGATTTTTATTAAAATGAATGTTAAGGAAAAAGTAACAACATCAATTTTATTAAAATCGATGTTAACTTACCTATAACAACATCAATTTTAATAAAACCAATGTTAACATGAGTTTGTTAACATCGATTTTTTTTCAAAAATCGATCTTAACTAACTCATGTTATTTATAAATACGTCACTACATTTTTGTTAACATTTGTTTATCAAAAATAAATGTTAAAGTAACAATGTTAAAAGTATTCTTTCTAGTAATGAGTGAAAGAAAATTATTAGAACATTGACCACCCTTTTAATTTTCTTTTTTTGAAAAGAAGAGTAGTTTTACTTTTTTGATTAGATGAAATTTTTAAAAAGTATTAGTAAGTGCCACTTAGGCCAATGCTAATATTTTTTTTTTTAATATTAGCAAGGTCAGGCATGGTCAACACAATCTTTTAAATTTTAAAAATCGAAGTAGGCAAGAGTAGTTTTACTTTTTATGCTGACATGGAAATTTAAAAATTATTAGCACTTAACACCTTTTTTGTTAGAAAAAACATCACTATTTTAGTTAAACCAGTGTAACTAAAAGGGTAAGTATGTGATTTTATTTTTAAAAATACAAATAAAATAATTTCTTCCTTTTTCTCTTTCCACCTACCGTTACTTCCCAACGTCTAATATTTTGTGAGAAAACAAAAAGAGAAAATTGAAGAGACTTATTCTGATTTCAGCTTCTTCAATTTTGACAAAACATTGTTTTTGTTCTTTAAGTTTTTCCTTTTCTGGAGTTTTCTTACTTTAATTTCTTTGCCCTCAAATTTGTATTTACTTTTACAATTCTACACAATTTTGTCTTCTAAGTTCTATCTCCTTAAAACTTAATTTGAAGATCTTGGAATGGAAAATATTACGAAGTGAGAGCACCATGATGCCTTTACTTTGTGCCATAGAGGCATATTTTAGGTTGCCATTTAGTTTTTTGATCCATTAAGCTTAATTGTTAAATAACCCAATATTTAGAAATATCCAAAAAGTGTGTAGTCCAAATTCTAGAGTAATCCACTCTAGATTGTTCCATAGAAATATCTAGAATAGTTTAATCTAGAAACTACCATAGAAATATCTAGGCTAAGAAAATTATGGAAAATTCTAGAGAATGAATTATAGTCACTAGTTAAAAGTTGTGTTAGTACAATCTTAACCATTAGTTAAGAAGGTGTCACTAATATAAATTGGGGTTATATCCACCATCTTGTATGAAGCCAAAAAGAAAAAAGAAAAAGAATTGTGTATTTATAAAAGTGTTCTCTTCCTCCAAATCTTTCTAAAATCTTTCCTTTCTCAAATATCCTCCTTCCAACAGTAAGCGACAAGAGGTGAATCCACATCTTTCTAAAATCACTGCTCATCAATGGAGATCTCGAAGATTCTACAGCAGACAACATCATCAAAACACCTACGGAGGGTTAGCTTTGGTTGACTAGTATTAAATTTTTATCCTAAAAATTAAATACAATATCAAAATTTATAACACTCACATATTATGTTAAACCAACTGAAATAAGCTTCCTCAATTGAGTACTAACACTAGTTGGTGTCTATATTGTGGAGAATGCTAATTTAAGTTTTTCTTGAAGTGAATATAATTGCAAGCATTAGTTCCTTCAATGACAATCTTCCTATCAAGGATTACCTAAAATATTTAAGCAATCTTCTCGAATTTCACCTGAAAATAAATAAATCATATTAAATACAATTAACATATATTATTTCTATTCTAAAATAAGTGTTATGTTAATTTTTAATATAATATTAATTTTTTATTAATATTTTTAATAAATATCATTTTTATTTTTTTAATATAGTAATAAGGTTAATTTTATAAAATTATTATTATTTTTATAATTTATTAAATTTTTGTCAGTATAAAATAATCTAAAGATCTCAATGCATATAAACTTACCACTAAAGGATGAGTGCCATCTGGCATCTTGATAAGCTCAGGCTTTGACATCCTTATAGGCTGATTCGCTACCACCCTAAGAGTATATCTCCCTCACATGGTGGTATGGTGTAAGGGTGAGGAATCCGACGAATTGCTTCATGTATACATCAAAGTATCCTAGTAGGCAAACATAGAATTCTAATTCCTTAGGAACACTCACTGAGCATCTGGGCATTACAATTGGATTCTCAAACAGTTTACATAACCAATACAACTCCATTCCTAAAGTCTATCCAAATTACGCGTTTTAACCTTAATTTTGCTCAAAATCTCTCTTCTAAGTTAACGAGTATGTTTGGAGGGAGTATTTTAAAATTTCAGTAAATTTAAAATTTAGTAAATTAAAATATATCAATTAAAAAAATTATTTTTAAAATTTTGTATTTAAATAACGAAATTAAATTTCTTTATTTTCAAAATTTTATATATGTTTGGATTAAAAAAATTAAATTTCTTCATTTTTAAAATTTTGAACCTTATGCACGTAGAGACGCATGAGATGGATGCCGTGAGAGTAACGGAAGTCAGAGTAATCGTCGGCAATAGAAATGGAGCAAAAAGTGGTGCGGTTAGAGTTTATATAAAAGAATAATTTCAATTTATCACCTTTTAAAAAGAAATTCAAATTCTACATTTTTAGTTGTTTAAAATTCTGTTTTAAAATTTTAAAAATTTAAATTCTTCATATAAAAATATCTAAATAATAAATTTTAAATTCTCCTATAAATTATTTTTCCAAATTAAAATTTTATATCCAAACACCCTCTATACTAGATTCAATAGATTAATTCCCACCACAACAATACATAGCATTAACAGAGGAATTTCAAACAAATTCAAATAATAGAAATAATAAAACACGTATCATTTGAATCCAAACTCACGAATCACGATCACTAGTCCCCCTTTTCTGTCTGCAAATTATTTTCAGAAAAAACCCCTCAACCAAAATAATTTGGAATTCATGATATTCAAGTCACAGTTCCATATACGTATCTCTAAAGCAATAGAACATACAAGACTTGTATAAAAATCTCAAACAGTTAGAAAAGCAACCTTCAATTAATTACCAAAGACTCATGTTATAATAGAAGAAAAAACAATAAATTATACAACAAATTATTATTTTTCAATGTCGTTAAAGAGAAACGAGGAAAACGTGCAGATAAAGTACATGATTTTTCAAACACGTACGAAGAGCACTTTCCGACCTTTGTGTCTAAACCAGATCCACGATAGCCTTTGAATATGTGAAAGAAAACACCGGCATTATCATATGCCTGCATTTATTTTTTTTCAGAAAAACAAAAATTTGATCTTTTAAAAGATATGATCTTTTTAAAGTTTAATATGGTTTATTTGAAATTGAGAATTTATTAGAGTTGTAGAGAATTCTGAAAACAGTTAAAAAGTAAAGTTTTTTTTAACAATAGTTAAAAAGTAACATAATTTAAATTGCGAAAACCTAAACAAATATTTCTTTATTATATATATATATTTTTTTGAAAGGCAAATAAAATATTATTAGCCTGAACACGAAATATGACCCATAGGAACAACAAAAATTACATCAAGAGGAAACTAAAGTCCTCAGAACAACAAAAGGATCATTGCACCAACTAGCAAAGTAATACCACTACAAATATTGGAATTAGAGAGTATCCAGGACCATGACAATCGCTGAATAGATAGCAAAACCAAAGACCCATCTGCAACAACCCCATTAAAGACCACTTGATTTCCTTTATTATATATATATATAAATGAAGATTATAGATTTTGTACCCAAAATTATATAGATTATAGAATACAATTGTAACAGGCTTTTATATAATAAACAAGGTTTAAAAAAAAAAAAAAATCCGAAGCCAATAGCGTGGGAGCCACGCCAGTAGCGTTAGTAGCGTGGGAAGTATTCCAGAAAGTTGTTTTTCCCTGGAACGCAGGTAGCGTGGGAGGCCACGCTGGTAGCGTGGAAGGCACGTCAGAGGCCTATAAAAGGCCAAAAATACGAAAATCTCAACATTTCTCTTCCTTTCTTCTTCCTCCTTCGTCCAGACCTCCATTTTTGCTTGTCCAAGCTTCCTAGGACCTATTTTCTTGACCTAGACACCTCCCTATGACCTTTAATCTTGAGAGAAACACTTTGAGAGCTCTAATCCTTCATCCTTTCTCTTGAAAAATCCCTTTTGTGTGAGAATCCCTTTCTCAAGGGAAATCTCTGAAACTTGAGTTTGGCGAGGAATCAAGGCACAGCACAGACTCTAGAGCTTAAAGGAGCTGTCCTTCAGCCTTTCTAGTCGCTTGTTAATTTGGGATTTGGGATTTTCTGTGAATAGTGACCCATATGAGCTGGGGTTAGAATTAGCCTAGGGTCCTGTAGAGAAACTTGTTTAGAACGGTTTAGTGATGAAGGATTGGCTTTCAATTTTTGTTTTGGTGAACTTTGAATCTTGGCTCTGTGTTATGCATGTGTGGCTATGTGATGAGTCACTTGTTGGTAATGGGACATGCAAGAGTCTTGATTATGATTGTATTGAGCCTGAGAGGCTAGAGCAACGGTGCCTTGAGTGAGGCATAGACCGTTCAAGCTATTTTTGAATTATGGGCTAATGTTGGCCAGAGCTTATATGTATAGGCTGTGCATTGAGTCTGGGATGACTCAGATGCTTGGTATGCAGCCTTGAGAGACCTTGTAAAGGATTATGATGGCCTAGTGTGTGCTGGACTGAAATGATTGAACCCTAGGATAGGAGAATTCTGTATATGATATGTTCTGTGTTTGAATGCCTGTGGATTGGTTTTGATATTAGTATATGCCTTGATTAGGGCGTGATATTGAGACTGTTGGTGGCGGGAGCCACAGACCAGGGAAAGAACTGCAGAGTGATACTTTGCCAGGTAAGTTCTGAGTCCCTGGGAAATAATTTCCCACTTGGTTGCACACCACACTCCGGGGGAGTGGTGGTCATATTCATAATGCATGCATTGATTGTCGCATACTTATATTACTATGTGTGCATTTGTGCCTGGTTGTGCCATGTGGAAAGGCATTGAGGGTTCTCTGCCATGTGGAAAGGCATTGAGGGTTCTCTGCCATGTATTGAGGGCATTGAGGGTTCTCTGCCATGTGGAACGACATTAAGGGTTCTCTGCCTGGGCATTGAGGGTTCTCTGCCAAGGCATTGAGGGTTCTCTGCCATGGGTGTGGAATAGATAACTGCTCATGTGTATGAGGGTCAGAGGGCCAGGCCATTGGGCCAGATTTGATGTGTGTGTTTGTCTGATGTTTGTATTGTGAATTGTGGGCCAGGGTGGGGATGATTTCCCAAGGACCCTGAGTTTACTGAGATTTGTATCTCACCCCGTGTGGGGATTTATGATTTCAGGTGACTCTTCAGGCAGAAGAGAGCAGTCTCAGGGCAGGAGGCCCGAGTAGAGACATTTCTGCTTGGCTGAGAACAACAGATGGAGCTTGAAGGCTCAGTTTTGATTTGTTTATGCTTTGTACCCTTGATAAGGGTTGTATAGTTCTGTAAACCCTCGGTGAGGGCTGATATGATTTGTATCACCACGGTGTGGTGAAGATACTGATGTATATAGCTATGTACAGAACTATTTATGATATGTTTATGAAATTCATCCTGAGTTCTATTGTTGTATATTTGATTATCTGCCTATGTATTCTATTTATCTGTCTAAATTGTGTATGAGATGAGAAATGGATCAACAGGGATATGTTATTGGCCTTGTGCTTGTGCTGTTGTTATATGTTCTATTCCATACATAATGAATCAAGAAAAACGATTTTGTGCTTCCGCTAAGTTTTAAATTGATGTGTTAAGCGATAAACTGATATTATTAATGATAACGCACCGGAGGCCTACGGGGTGTTACATTTTACATGTGACATTTGGCCAAAACACATAGAGGATTCTTCTTATACTGGACAAGTCCTGGCAAGACTTCAGTATCGATGTCTTCCTTTTTCATCCCTGATGGCAATTCCCAATCAAATAAATAAAGAAGATTAGCAAGTATAAGATCCAATGAGGCAGTTGCCATAAGCATGCCCGGGCAAATTCTACGACCAGCACCAAATGGAATTAACTCAAAATCTTGCCCTCGAAAATCTATAGTGCTGTATAAGAACCTCTCAGGCAAAAATTCTTCGGGGTCTTTCCATATTTCAGGGTCTCTTTGAATAGCCCAAGCATTCACATATACTAATGTCTTGGCTGCAATTTCATAACCATCTATAATGCAATTTTGATTTGTCTCTTTTGGCAAAAGGAGTGGCACTGGTGGGTGTAATCTCAATGTCTCTTTTATCACTGCCTTGAAATAGGGAAACTTCTGAATGTCATCTTCTTCTAAGAAATCTTTCTTACCTCCTAGGTTTCTAATTTCTTCTTGAACTTTCTTCATTACCCTTGGGTGTCTTACTAGTTCGGTCATAGCCCAAACTGTTGTTGCTGCAGTGGTATCCGTTGCTGCTATAAGCAAGTCCTGTAGAAGGGAATAAGTCGTTAGTCCATCAACAACTAAGCACAATAACAGATTTTATTTTATTAGATGAGATCGACCATATGAAATGCATGATACATGTCATTTTGCCCGGTTGAATTGATATCCATCAATTTGATTATGACTCTTCTGAACTAATCTAAATATTATTTTTTTAGACAAATATTAATCAATGTCTCATGACACTTGTTAAGGAATAAATTAAAGATTTTTCTTTAATTGGATGTGAAAAATTGTTTTACTGTGACCGTTAAATGTATTCTAATAAATTAATAGAAACCTTTTAATTCTTTAACGAGTGTTATATATAAAGGTACTAGTTAATAAGATTATTTTTTTTTTAAAACTAAATAGATTGGATTTAATTTTATTTGGAGGAACTAGATGAATCATGGATAATTAGAATTGGTTTCTCTCCCGAGTAAGATGTACTTTTTTCTTTCAAATGTGATTTTGTTATTTCAATTGATAAATTGAATGACAAATTATAGAAGAGAGATTCAAACCATGAACACCGCTTTGATGTGATCAATAGTGAGGTGTGTTGAAAACGAACGCTGCTTCTTCAATTGAAGTAAGACATCAATTATATCCTCTCCCTCTGAAGTCTTTCTGTTGGGATCCATGTGTTCCTCAATGACCTCTTGGGAAAACTTATCCAACTCCTTGAAACTTTTCTCAAGACGTGCTTGCAGTCCCCTCAGTTTATCAATTATCCAACCCCAGAATGGAACATAATCCGAAACAAAGAAGATACTCAACATGGCCTCACACTCATTGAGTAGCTCATGGAACCTACTCCTTTCAGTTCCTTCATCTTCGTACCTTCTCCCAAAAGCAATTCTACATATAATAGCGCAAGTGAGGGATATCAACACTTCATTCAAATTTGTAACCTTTGAAGATGAGGCATGCCTAGATATTTTCTTAATCATCTGCTTAACCTCACAATTTCTTATTGAGGAAAAGCTAGAGACACATCTAGAGCTAAGGACATGGACAACACAAAGTTTTCTCATTTCTCTCCAATAACTACCATATGGTGAAAATGATATGTCTATTCCATTGTAGGACAGTTTCTGTTGGCCAAGTAATTTTGGTCTCCCACTAAACTCAACGTCATGGGTTTTAAGTGCCTCTTTGGCCACTTTGGGTGAGGAAATCACTATGGCTGGCCTTGAACCTAGTTGAAGGGAAAATATAGGGCCATACTTCTTTGAGAGTTTCCATAGCTGAAGATGAAGATTCGAGCTATCTAGCTGATGGAGATTCCCTATTATGGGAAGCCCTCTAGGACCTGGTGGAAGGATTGGATTCTTGAAGGTTCTACGGTATTGGAAGAAGAATAGCAAGAAAACAGGAAGAATAAGGCACAACAATAGAACAATTGGTGACCACATTGTGACAATGTGACCTATAACTTAGAGTGATACGGAGAGAGGTTTGTATTATAAGTTTAATGGTAGGAAGATATACACGAGCTACCGTTTTTATACGTAGATGTGGATAAACATGATAGGAGAACTGCATAAAAATATGAAAGTTAGGAATAGTAGGAGCCACATACATATCAGTGAAAGAAACGATAGAAACTAAATTGTCACTTCTTTTGATTAATTCTGTCCACTCTATCACACCGCCTATACACTGATTTGTCTTACCTCTAGTGTCGTGTCGTAGAAAATTTGGTCATCTTTGTGAACCGTTAATTTAACAATAAATCAGTATGGAATCAATTGTGCTCAAATATATAGTGGACCACACGGTAACATCACATGGTCATTGTTTAAACATCAAATATTAATATTATATTTCATATGGTATATAATTATATTTATATTTCACTCATGTTTTACTTTCTTATAGACATCTCAAAAATATTATTCAAAACTAAACAACAGGAGTTATTTTCACTTTAGTTATGCAAAAAACCATTATGTAGGTTCATATAATCATAAATATCAAACTTTGAAATTAAATTGCTAATTCAGATGAATTTACAAATCCACTTACCATAGAAAAATAAACTCATGAGCAAACTTAATTTTTAGTAGACTTGAGATAGACTAGTTGTAAACTTATGAGTTTATCATCAAGTCAGCGAGTCTAGTTGGACCAATTTTGTGTTTAATGTAACAACACTTGAGTCGGTTGTTTTTTGTGTTGCAGGAATTACAAGACCTGGTTAGGGTTCTTCTTTCATTTTTCTCTCGTGTTTGTTTCCCTTTTGCATTAGTGATTTAGTGTTTTCCTTCTCCTTTGGTCGGTTGTTGCTGGCGTGATTGGTGAAGAATCATGCTCGATTGTTGCTGCTGGTGCTTCCTTCACCATCGCGAGCCATGGCATTGCAACATTTGCCATATATCATCATACATGGCATTGTGACCTTCGTTGTCATCGACATTCTCTATGACCTCCCAACCCTCTACATTCTCTTCTTTGGGGCAGCGCCACTAACGTATGAGCACCATATGGGTTAAGTCCAACAATGTAAAACATAACTTATAATGAATGGTTGGACCTCTGTTTGTGTCTAACTTTATTTTATGTATAATAAACTAATTAAAGCATAATTATAATAATAATAATAAACTAATTAGTACTAATAATAATAAGTTTAATAGTATTAAATAATATAAAAACTATTTAAAGCATAATTATAATAATAATAATAAACTAAATAAGCAGGTATTTATAGGGAACAACATGCTTTTAAATTTCTGATTTGCTCCTTTTGCACATATCATGTGTGTTGGGGCAAATTTACTGTTCAGGGGTATTTTATTTTTTTAATTACAATTTGGGGGTTGTTTTTAAATAATTTACCAAAAAGGGGTAAGTCATAAAAAATATTACGACTTCTCAAACTGAAGTCGTAACACTCTTTACGAATTCTTTTATTTTTTATTTATACACTATGAGATCGTAAATATTTATACGACTTTCGTTTAAAATAATTTTTTTCCTTACGACTTAGAAGTCATAAATTGAAATTGTGTTTTATTTTACGACTTTACAATTTATTTTTTTATTTTTTTTATTTTTTTCATGAAAGCCGTATTAAAGCACACGACTACCAGCTTGTTTAAATTTTTTTTTTGGAAGTCGTAAGATGTTTTATGACTTCCTTGTTTTCTTTTTTTTTTTAATTCTGTTTTTTAATTTTAATAAACTTAAGTTAAATAATTTTTTATTTATTTTATATTGGAAGTCGTAAGTTACTTTACGACTTCCCTTTTTTTTTAAATTCTATTTTAATATGTTTTTTAATTTTTAAAATACATATGTTTGTTTTTTAATTTAGATTTTCTTAATTTATGTTAAAAATAATATTTTTTTAGTATAAAATTAACAAATTTAAATATTTATTACTTTTTGTGATTTAATATTTTGTATATATTATTTAAATGTTTTAATTTAATGTATAATATTTTTTATGTAATATAATTAAGAACAAAT
>PYAF01003848.1:20428-46214 GCA_007407185.1 Glycine tomentella
ACCAAATACCATCAAACTATATAAAAATTCATAATTATATTACATAAAAATTTATTATAAATTAAATTAAAACCTTTAAATAATATATACAAAATATTAAATCACAAAAAAATAATAAATATTTAAATTTGTTCTTAATTATATTACATAAAAAAATATTATACATTAAATTAAAACATTTAAATAATATATACAAAATATTAAATCACAAAAAATAATAAATATTTAAATTTGTTAATTTTATACTAAAAAATATTATTTTTAACATAAGTTAAGAAAATCTAAATTAAAAAACAAACGTATGTATTTTAAAAATTAAAAAACATATTAAAACAGAATTAAAAAAAAAAGGGAAGTCGTAAGGTAACTTACGACTTCCAATATAAAATAAATAAAAAATTATTTAACTTAAGTTTCTTAAAATTAAAAAACAGAATTCAAAATAAAAAAACAAGGAAGTCGTAAAACATCTTACGACTTCCAAAAAAAATTTAAAAAAACTGGTAGTCGTGTGCTTTAATACAACTTTCATGAAAAAAATAAAAAAATAAAAAAATAAATTGTAAAGTCATAGAATAAAACACGATTTCAATTTACAACTTCTAAGTCTAAGGAAAATAATTATTTTGAACGAAAGCCGTCTAAATATTTATGACTTCATAGTGTATAAATAAAAAATAAAAGAATTCGTAAAGAATGTTACGACTTCAGTTTGAGAAGTCGTAATATTTTTTACGACTTACCCCTTTTTGGTAAATTATTTAAAAACAACCCCCAAATCATAATTAAAAAAATAAAATATCCATGAACAGTAAACTTGTCGTGTGTTGGTTGGCCACTTTGAAGTACGATTTGTTTCTACTTCTTTGTTTCCACTGTTGTAGGCATCATAATGTCTTGCGATGTCCCTACATCACTACGCTAGTGAGAGAAAATGGCTTACTTATTTTTCCTAAATTGGCTATGAGCAAAATTTGTTGCAACCTTTCACTACAAACCTTTAACACCTGATCCAAGACTCTACCATTTAGATGTCCTAGCATTTTGTGCCAACTTTTGGTGACTGAAATGTGAAAGTAACATGGTGCATGTTTGGACTAAGGTTGTCCATGTGATCTTGTCCTTTGTTTTCTTGGATTATATATATGAGATGAAGTCTCACATTAAATAGAAATGAGAAAGTTCAACAATATATGAGTGATTCACTTGTATGGTGTGTTCGACGTCCATTGATGAAAATCTCGGATGTTCAACCCTCCTCAATTTTCAACACCCTTTCATGAAGATTAGGTTGCATTATATTCACCAATAATATCATTAAAGATTAGATAATTATTCTCAGTCTAGATTAAGGTGTGGAAAAGGATAAAGATTTGTTTTGTTAATAGGACATGATAGGATAACTATCATATTTTGTTGTAGTAAATTGTTTGATTTAACAATAATTAATAGGATATAATTTTCTTATCCTATATCATCTATCCTATCATGTTGGTTCAATATATTTCTTATATTGAGAACAGAGTTGGGTTAAAGAAAAACAAGATAGATAGTTGTTTTTTCTCCCTCCCTCTCACCACCCTCACTACCACTACTTCAACCACCAATTATTGCTGCAACTACTACCACTATTTCCATCACAACCATTGTTGTTACTACCATCGCCACTAATGTAACCACCTTGGTTATTGTTATTGTCACCATTATTTTTATTGTCATTGTAACAACAATCACTACCATTGTGGACACCATTTCCACCATCATTACCACCATCACTATTGTATATCTCTCCTGTCATTTTTTTCATGACCACTACTATTGTCACCACTTCTTACAATTATCACTACTTTTGTTACAACCATCGCCAGAAGCTATTGGAAATGAACGAAACCTACTCAAACAAAGTTTGAGACTTGATTTGATAAATGATTCATTTAACTTGACTTAAAAATTAATTAAGCTTTTAAAATAAACAAGTTAGACTTGAGTTATATATTATTATTATACGGGTGGTTTGCAACATGTGAAATAGTGAAGTAAAAAACAAATTGTGAAATTAAGTGTATTTATTATTATTACTACCATACAAATGGCATTTGCCAAGATCTTAGCAGGAATTTGTTCTTAGATTCTTAGTTTTTTTGTCTTCATTTCCTTTATGTATCAAAAAATTCCTATGTTATTTGTTGTAAAAAAAAATGTCTTGTTTAATAAAAATTAATAAATGTTGTGTTGTGATAGGAATAGAGCCCAAAATAAAAATGGAATCTTATCTACTGGGCGGATGGAGAAATGTTGTGTTATTGATTTATTATTTATTGACTTGTTTTGCTAAAAAAAAAAAAAAGAAAAACTGAGTACTTCATTGTTCATAGACTTCTTGTTGTGCAAAGGTAAGGTGGATAGATATTGTACGCATTTTTACCTTTGCATATTTTAAAAGACTGTTTATATATTCGAATATATGACTAACAAGTCATCAAAACACAATTTTACGATTGTGTCAGGACTCGTCCTCTTATTGATTAGTTTTGTTATGAATTTTAATATTTAACTGTTATTTTTATATTAAGTATTTCTTTATCATGAGAATGAATTTAAATTTAAAATATAGATCGATCAAATTATGTAATTAGTGACCTATTTAACTACTTATCCATTAATTAGATGCCTCAAATGAGTTAATGATCAGGTCAACTCTTACAAAACTGCATTAAATTATAATGATCTTTGACGGGGTTCTTTGCAAAACTACTAGTCGATACAAACTCTTAACATTTAATTGTAAGGTAAAAACAACAAGAAGCTTGTAAGTTTGATAAATATAGATCAGATGATGATAAAAGAAACATTTATGGGTTCAAATATATTTTTTATGTCTTTTTATATTTCTTATTGATTATGATAAGATTTGGAGACACTCTCAATCTTCCCGAGGACGTAAGGTATTGAAGACATGTTAAAACTACCATTTTTTTTTTTACTTTGGTCTTTGTAATATCTGTAAAATTTTATTTTGTTTTTTTCCTTGACATTTTATTTTAATATCTGTAATATATATATATATATATATATATATATAATATGCTGAAAATTGATTTTTAATCCATATTAAGAATATCCATAATAATTAATTCAAAATGAATCATATATTATGGGAGTTAAAACAAAAAATGATATATTTGATGGAATAAAAAAATAACAAGAATAAAAATATTAATTTTACAAAGACATTGAAACATTTTTCGTACATGAATCAAAAGTAAAAACATTTAAACTTATATCTATTTAAAGTTATTTATATGTATAACATTTTTTAGAGGACTTTATTAGGAGAGAGTAAGAGAAATGAAAATGAAAATTGATCATTAAATTTGTCATAACTAATCAACATTAAAACATATAAAGGGCTTATGTGAATAAATTTATCTATAAACAATTATAAAAGACAAAAATGAAAAGCAAAAATCTAAAAGAAAAAAGACTTAAAATTAACATATGCATACACTAATTTATAAAAGTTTTCTCATATCAACTTCTCCAAAATCTGATATTTTAACTCATATGTTAATTAATTTTACCTCATGAAAAAGTTCTTTTTTCTTTGCTTAATAGAAACTTTTAGATAAGTTTTAAACATACTCGTACGTGAGAATTTTAAAGGGTCACATAATTAACTTTTAAAATAATCGCATAAGTGCATTTAATCTTGATGAACGAGTGTGTGAACACAGGAATTACTACACCTGCATGCACTACACCTGGAAGACCACAACTACACCTAGCTTGAAGACCACTACACCTAGATGCAGTAAAGTTTACAGGAAGACAACTACACATGCATGCTGTTAATTTTGAAATGCAGAAAACACATACACACAGGCACACAGCTACACTAGTTGGTAGACAACTACACATGCAGATGATTTTAAAATGCAGAAGATCCTCTATCAATCTTGAAAGAAGTACATAGTAGAAACCAGAATGCATGAGTGTCTCTTCTCCTTTTCGGGTTTTTTAAAGAATTTGTCGCTCTTATCCTTGTAATGGTCCAAATCAATAATTTCGTTGATTTTGTGTCTTCCATGTTTTGTATATATATTTAATTAAATAAAATACATAATCTTCCGTATTTAAATATAACATTCATATGTAGGAAAATTGTTTATTAATATTCATGATTGGTATAGAAAGTTACAACATGCTATAAATCAATTCATTAAATATTTTCTGTTTAATTTATAATATAATGTTTATATTAAACAATTAATATTTGTTAGATAAAAATTACACCAATGAAGAAATAATCGTAATTAACGAGTTTAAAATTTATTTTGTTTGCAAAGTTAAACAGAAAATAAGACTCATCATATCATGAATTTTACACTATGAAATAATAGATATTTAAAGGTTAATGGTTTTTATGGTGGACGCATACTACTACAAATATAGCTTTTGATGATGGGTCTGTCGAAACTGTCTTCGTATATTGCACGGTGACATACTCATAAATATGAAGTTATGTTCAACGTCGGATATTACAAAAATCGTCTTCGAAAAGCTTCAATTCAATGAACCGGTGGCATTTTTGTAATTAATTTTAACTTATTGAAGTCGGTTATGGGAAAATCGTCTTCGATTTGATACTAACAAGAATAATATCTGTTTTTGTGTTATGCTAGGTTACTTCTTTTCGATTGTTTGTAATCTGCTAAAGATTTTAATAATTTACTCATGATTCTATAAATTACCTTTTTATTTTTAAAGGTTACACATTTAGTTTTACTTTTTTCCCTTAAAATGAGATACTCAACCTTGCATACTGTAGTGGAAATTGAGCTTATAATAGTTTGGTAACGAAAATCTATTGACCTAGCTTAGATTTTTGTCATGTTCTCCTAATTAACATGCATATGCCCACATATATATCACCCTAAGGGTTCATATAGAAGTGTAAAGTTTTCCTGCATGCACTTGAGTGAGAACGATCTATTTAACAGAAAAATTTGTATTCGATTCTTATCATATATAAATTTTCTTAGACCAATAATAATCACGAACCACAAATGAGATCAGTTTTTGACTCAGCGGGTTGAAAGACACCTATATTGACTCAGAACAAAAAAAGAAACGTGCCCCTATATAAGGTCGTATGACTCTTTTCTTCAACCTATTGGTTATAGCTAGGCCACAATGGTGTCACCACTTCTTATTCTATGCCTTACTCTTCCCTTGCTTTATTTATTCTTCTTCCAAAACCGCAGAACAATCAAGAAGCCACCCTTTCCACCTGGTCCTAGAGGCCTTCCCATAATAGGGAATCTTCATCAGTTGAATAATTCAGCTCTTCATCTGCAGCTATGGCAGCTTTCAAAGAAATACGGGCCTCTATTTTCCCTTCAATTAGGTTTAAGGCAAGCCATTGTTGTTTCCTCACCTAAAGTGGCCAAAGAGCTATTAAAAGACCATGACCTTGAGGTTAGTGGACGACCTAAATTACTTAGCCAGCAGAAATTTTCCTACAATGGGATAGAGATTATATTTTCCGCATATGGTGAGTTTTGGAGAGAAATTAGAAAAATTTGTGTGTTTCATGTCCTTAGCTCCAGGCGTGTCTCAATGTTTTCCTCAATAAGAGAGTTTGAGGTCAAGCAAATGATTAGAACAATATCCTTGCACGCCTCATCTTCAAAAGTTACAAATTTGAATGAATTGCTAATGTCTCTTACTAGCACTATTATATGTAGAATTGCCTTTGGGAGAAGGTATGAAGATGAAGGAACCGAAAGGAGTAGGTTCCATGGGATGCTCAATGAGTCTCAGGCTTTGATGAGTACCCTCTTTTTCTCAGATTATATTCCTTTCTTAGGTTGGATTGATAAACTGAGGGGACTGCATGCACGTCTTGAACGGAATTTCAAGGAGTTGGATGAGTTCTACCAAGAAGTCATTGATGAACACATGACTCCTAATAGCTAGAAAGACTCCAGAGAACGAGGATATAGTAGATGTGTTACTCCAACTGAGGAAGCAGCGTTCATTTTTCGTAGATCTCACAAATGATCACATCAAAGCGGTGCTTATGGTTTGGAGTTCTTTTCCTCTCTTCATCTCATTTAACTCAGAAAAAATGCTACGTAAATATTATATTATTTTAAAATCTTTTATTTCTCTCTATATGTTTTTATATCATGTCATAAACTCTGCACAAGGTGTTTGAATATTGTTTATCAAATATTTTCCTTTTTTAACTCTTAAGTTATCCATTTCAGTTACAAAAGTGGGACATGCATGCACACATATTACATTTCGCATGTTCATAGATAAACTAAAATTAATTTCATGTAAAATAGTAGTATTATTTTTAAACAAAAAGCAAACTCATTTATATTTTTTTTTTCATTTTATGAAGTCAATGATTTTTTTTTAGTTATTGTATATCTCACATCAATTAGCAAAAAGATTCAATTATAGTATATAAGTAAGAGTAAATATTACGTTACAAGTCAATTTTGTTTTGCTATTTAAGAGTGAACAAAAGTAAAGGCCTATTTGTAATATATCTACAATTTAACGATAAACTGCATCACTCTCCATTCTAAGTGAAGTGGTCATTTGTTCATTATTGCTATTTTAATTTTATTATAAACTAAATAATGGTAACGAATGACTGCAAATTCTACGTCCCAGAAACAATTTATTAGAATAAGTCTTCTCTCACAATCAATTGCTGATATCTTTTTGCAGGACATGCTTGTAGGAGCAACGGATACAGCTGCAGCCACGACAGTGTGGGCTATGACTGCACTACTGAAAAATCCAAGAGTAATGAAGAAAGTTCATGAAGAGATTAGGAATTTGGGAGGTAAGAAAGATTTTCTAGGTGAAGATGATATTCAAAAGTTTCCCTATTTCAAAGCTGTATTAAAAGAGGTAATGAGATTGCATATACCAGCACCACTTCTTGCACCAAGAGAAACAAATGAAGCATGTATTATAGATGGTTATGAAATTCCAGCCAAGACATAGTGTATGTGAATGCTTGGGCTATCCATAGAGACCCTAAAGCTTGGAAAGACCCTGAAGAGTTTTTACCAGAGAGGTTCTTGGATAATACTATAGATTTTCGAGTGCAAGATTTTGAGTTAATTCCATTTGGTGCTGGTCGTAGAATTTGCCCTGGGATATCTATGGCAACTGCCACATTGGATCTTATTCTTGTTAATCTTCTTAACTCGTTTGATTGGGATTTGCCAGCAGGAATGAAAAAAGAAGACATCGATACTGAAGCGTTGCAAGGACTTACTCAGCATAAAAAGAATCCCCTCTTTGTTCTGGCCAAGTGCCAAATCTGACAGTTTGTTACTTCGTTCAATAAAAATGTATTAATAATGTCTATACCCTGCCCATTAGCATAGGGCAGGTAAATAACAGCATGGTGATGTTTTGTGGATTGTCTGGCCTTGACAAGTTGACATTTTAGTGCACTTTGTTTGCTTAATTAATATCCTTTATATGCATTAGTTGGGTGACCGTGTGATGTACGTTTAATATGTTGTTGTTGTGAATATATAAGAAATGTTTATAAATATTATCAAAAAGATTTAAGGAGTTAAATAGGTAAAATTAAATTACTTATTGATAATATATAAGAAATAAATAATGATTCGCTTTAAAATTGATTTTAGACATTTACTTCACTCTTACTTTAATTCTGATTCAGTGACCCTGTTATTGTTGTAGCCAGTGAAATGAATTTGTTCGATATTTTTCAATTTATTCTCAGCATATGAAATTATTAACATTCATGTTAAGCTACTCTCACAAACATTCAGATGTATAAAATCCAAACAATTATAATTACCACGTGCACTTAGAAGTCTTCCGGTTAATGGAAATAATTGCTTTTGTTTTCTATATCATGGCCTAATAATTAGAAGAAAACATTTTGATTAGAAAATACTTCACATATTTGTATCATATTGACCTCAATTTTTTTGCTTTGACATCAAGACTTTTATTCATGCATGTTTCCTTTATTCTGATTCAAAACACACAATCCTAAATTCAAATTATGTTTTGATTATTCTATCATGTCCTTATAACTAAAATAATCTTTTAAAAAATATTATTCACAACCTCTACATTATTGCTATAGAAAATGATGGATACACATTTTCAATTACTTCTAAGTAAATGTTGTTAACAAATGATTGTGTCAATGATTAAACATTTCAGCGCATTAAGTTTTTAACACAACCCACGAGCTAACCCAATAAGTCAAACTTGTGTAGTTGTGTGATAGATAGGTTAAATGAACTCATGTTTATGTCAATCTATTTTATAACCTAATAAGTCAAACATGGAGGTCAAAAAGCAGGTCCCGCAGGCATGGCGACAGTACAAAGTACTAGAACATGTTGGCAGTAATGACCTGGATGAGGAGGATACTTTTGGTTAAGTTCTAAGGATCATTATTAGATACTCGTGGATTGAAAATGACTTTCATTAGAGGGAAAAACTATCATGTAGAAGAAATTTACACTTGAGTGAAAGATTGTTGAAATACAAGTGTGAGGTGAAGTCCCAGATCGGGTAGGAATGGAAAGATTGAACATTATATAAATGAAGGGAAAATCCATAAACTTCAGCCTTAAGATTTTAGATTAAAATGTTATGTCAAGTTCACTTATGTGGTTGCTCATGACTCACTGGTATAAATCTTTTCGATTTATCCCCTTCGATTGCACAATAATTGATGTCAAAGCCGATAGTTCAACTTGGTGACCGACTCGGACAAGTAAGGTGGTGGTGATGGATCCTAAGCATGGAGCTAGGTTTCAACCCATGAAAGTCTTCCTGGCGGTGAGTCCATGTGGCATGTCTCGTGGATGGAACGACAGTGCAAGTATCTAGAGTATGTGAACTCTAATGTTCACCACAAAATACTCGTGGATGATAATGACTTCCGCTCAAAAGAGAGACTACCATGTGAAAGAGACTTACATTTGAGGGAGAGATTGTTGAAATACAAGTATGCGATAAAGTCTCACATTGTGTAGAAATAGAAAGGTTGAGTACTATATAAATGAAGACAAGACCCATAAACTTGAACTTTAAGGTTTTGAGTTAAAGTGTGGTGTCAAATTCACTTATGTCAACCATGGTCCATTGGTGTAAATCTCCCTTGTGCGATGAATTTCACCCCACCAAAAATACTGTGCAAGAAAACCATCTTTTAACACCTAATAATAGTTTCAAAAGAAAATGAGTTCAAGGGAAGGATCGATATTCCATATAGTAGAGGTTACACAAAAGAAGATGAAAACACAGAGGTTATAAGCTTTTCTCAAAGCTATGGATGGAAATAGGGATCTGCAAGTTGAACAAAGCTATAAAAAAGGAACAAAGCGAATCAAAAGGGAGGTGGAGAAATAGCTACACAGATCACACCTTGGTCAACACCACATCAACGAAGCTCCTCACTACAACTCCTCGATCGTTCTTCTACCCTGCAAACTTGTTAGGTGACCCTTGGTGATCTAGATTTTGGAACGCGTTTGAGAATGTGGGAAGACAGAATGAAAGGGGGAAAGAATAAGCATGATGAAACCTTTAAATGATAGAATCCTACATTGAGATATGAGATTCAAATTTCTGCCCAAAGAAATAATTAGACATTACTCCATGGCACTTGAATTGAAGATTCTCGTTTCACGAAGAGAAACACTCTCTATGAACAATGCTTCGTGAATCACAAAGCACCAAGTATGGAGAGATTTCTAACTTCACTCTCTGTAAACAATTCATGCACAAATTATAATGTTTCGTGAATCGCAGAACACCAAGTAGGAAGAGGTTGCAATTAATTGGACGAATTCCTCTTGACTTAATTGACTGTGTTATAATTATTGGAGACAAAGTTGAGTAGGAATTTTGTCTCGTTTTTGTTGCAAATTTAGGCAGGAAAAAATAGCCGAGACTTAGCTATTAACTACTGGTTGAATTTATCACCCAATCACATCCTCTCATTATTTGTGCTTTGACCATATTTTATTTATAAGATTTTGGAGATGTAAAACAATTTTAGACTCAAATTTGATTCAATTTTAGACAAAAAAAAATTATCCCAGACTTAACTGACTTTATTATTATTAATATATATATATATATATATATATATATCAAATAATTTAGGGAGTTAGAATCAAATTTTCTTTGGACTCTTTTACGTAATTACATGTACTTATGTATGAATTAAAACCTTAATTCAAGTTTTTTGTTTATTAAGATTCTTATATATGCACGAACAAAGTATCAAAATTTTGAGTTTTTCTTATGTTAATAATCATCAAATTTGATTATGACTTTAATTTTCTGACTTTGACCACGCATGAAAACTTGTCCACAAAGCAGAAGTTTTAATTCAATTTGAGCGTAATTGAATTTTAATTCAACTTTTTGTTAAAGCAGAATTTTTATTTTTAATTCAACTTGATCAATATGTTATAATTGTAACTTAACCCGTGAAGAAAAGTAAAGTTTTGAAAGCTTTCTATGACCGCTATCTTTTGGTTCTCATTTGCACAGATCTCAGATCACATTAAGATCAGAATCGTCAGTTCTCTTCACTGTTCTAAAATCCGAACACCAAATTCTCAAACCTCGCAAGGACATCATATACAAATGTGTGTGTGTGTGTTAAGATCAGAATCGTCAGTTCTCTTCACTGTTCTAAAATCCGAACACCAAATTCTCAAACATCGCAAGGACATCATATACAAATGTGTGTGTGTGTTAAGATCAGAAACGTCTGTTCTCTTCACTGTTATAAAATCTGAACACCAAATTCTCAAACCTCGCAAGGACATCATATACGTGTGTGCATAATACTATAAATAAGGAATGAGGATCCATACATAATATTATAAATAAGGAATGAGGACATCTTTTTTGGATACCTTATGCTTTATTTTATTTAGGAATAACAAGAGCTTTTGAGAGGAAAATTGCACCGGAACAATTGGGGTTCAAATCTATAAGGATTTTTTATCTCTTTTATTTTTAATGTAATATTGTATACTGTCTAGTTATTTTATGATCATGATTGGTTAAATCCTAATTGTGATGTAGTTATACCAATGTAATCTAGTTTCTCTTTTTAATAAAGTTTTTTATGTTATTAGGATAATTATATTTTTCTACCACTTTCACTTCTATATTGAAATTGATCACTCTGATTATTAGTTAATTACATGTTTGTGATCATCTTCTCGTAATTAACTAAACTATAAAATGATAAGATTCATAAAATTTGTATGGTGAAATTGGTGTGGCATGAATTCCCTTTTTACAAACATCTTTGTTATTCATTCTTAACCCTAAAATAAACCTCAAATGACCAATGCAGGATTGATTTAGAGGAAAGAGTATTCTCAAACTTTGACCATAGGTTGATAATTAAAATAAGATGTATTAGACGATTAATTGATGACTGAGAATTCTTAATTAAAATAAAAATTAAGGGAAAAATGGTATATATGAAATCATAATCCAAGTGACTTCTCTTCATACATATCTTTTTTTGAAATTGTTGTCTATCTTTATTTTTATTTTCTTGAACGCAAACACAAACAATCTCTAACTCAAGATAAAAATTCAAAATTATTTATTTTATGCGATTTAGATTATTTGGAAACATAACTAGTCTTTAGAGTACGATATCCAAACTTTCAAGTCTTTAGAGTACATATTTTACACATCATTGAGATATACACATTTAATTGCTTTAAAAAATGGGTGAGATAAAAACAAAAGATTCTCGAGTCAGGAGTTTTTGATTAAAAAAAAAAATCATGTCAAATAATCATTATTCTTGGGAAATCATGATCTACAAAAATAATTAAATTTATTTGATTAATCATAAATATTTAAATAAAAATATTGGAAATAAAAAATAACATAATATTTCTACCATATCTTTTAATTATATATCACATTAAATGGTTTAATAAAAAATAAGGTGGTATAAAATTTATTTTTAAACTTGACAAAGTTAGACTCCTATTTTGCCCATAAAAATATTTTGGTGGGAAAGATAACTAAAAACTTCACCCGGAATCATTGTTTCCGAGAAAAGTCATTTAAAAAAAAAAAAAACATAAAAACCAAACATTCCCAACATCAAATTTCTAGTAAACTTAAATTTATCTTGTACTTGTACCAAAAGCGAAGGAAAATTGTCATGATCGGTAACAAAACAGTCTTCAACTTTTTTTTTTTTCAGCCACTTGTTTGTGCAATATTGTATATAAAGGCTTGAAAATGATACTCCCCCTGGTGATCTTTTCTGGTTTTCTTATTATTATTATTAATTATAAATTTAACGATAAATACTCAATGGTCCACCCGTGGTCCAATTTTTATTTGGTCCAACAAAAGTGTCGTTTAGCTTTGATAGAGATTGTACGTACCTTACTGATTTTACGAGAAACAAGTTAATTAGTATATGGACATATGCCATCAGTGAAGTTTTGCAATAATGTGCATGCATAACACTTCACAAGCAGCTTTTGTTTGATTTGGAACGAAAAATGAGTGGTGGAAAATATATATGGAAAACAAGAGGGGAAAAATTATATCATTTCTACATATAATCAAGCAGGGATACTTGAGAAGAAAAAAAATATAAAATTCACAACGAATTTTTCAACCTTTACGTATAGAGAGAAAACATTTTATTGAGACTACCTATCTATATATAAATTAAAATAACTATCATGTAGGACAGAATTTTATAAGCTATTTTCAACTAAAGTATTTAGAGTAGTTTTTCTTTATAAAAACACTTTTAAACATTTTCTTAATCTTTTATCTCTTTCGATTTATCATATTCATCTTTATTTCTGTATTGAATTTCAATTTTTTATAAAAGAAGTAATCAAGAATTAAAATAGGTTAATTTGTTCTTGTTTCTTGAACTTTTTCAACTTTCACTTTTAGTCTCAATAAAAAAAATGACTGATATTAGTCTTTGGTATTAGACAATAATTTTGATTCTTGCTGTTAAATGATGGTGTTAATTAAATAATGACGGAACATTAGTTTTATTGTTACAGATTATATTATATTTTCTAGAGGTAAAACAGTCAAAAATTGTTTGACTTAAGCATTTTTAAAAGAATTTGAAAATTTTATGCACCAGAGTCAAAGTCTTATGTTTAGATTTAATATTTCCATAAATTAACTATATAAACCTCTATGTTACAAAGGAATAGGTCCATAGTCATACTATGGTCAAAATCAAACAAAAGAATACGTTGAATCTGCAGAAGTGTGTAACTCGGTATACCCAACTTAAGTGGCCAAAATAAATATCACATCGTCTCCTCACAAAAAAGATATGTATACTCGGTATACATACAAAAAGAAAATATCAAGGAAAAAGACACCATCCCCAATGGCCTTTAAAGACACCACAATCAGTCTACATATTCCATCTTAAAAGAAAACATACTATATAAAAGATGAAGCCAATAAAGGTCCTTCAGTGCAAAAGGTTATGTTAAAATATGATATAAATTTTTAGAATAGAAAAGAAGCTCTTAGAAGTTCATGTTTAGAAGTTAAATGTATTAAAAAAGTATAAAAATATTATTAAAAATAATCTAAAAAGATTTAGAATCTACGGTAATATTCTAGATTATTATACAAAGTCTAGAAAAATCTACCTCTAAGAGTATGATGTCACTAATCTTGTTTACCTATAAATAAACTTATAACACCTTAATGTAATGAGTTTTGAGACATCAACACAAGCTCCTCCACTATTGTTAAGAGCTACACGGCCAATTACTCAATATTACACTTCTGTACAATTTCCCTTCATGATCACTAAGTCAATTATTACTAACCTTTCTAAAGTCCACATCAACAACCATTAAACAACCAACCCAATTTTCCTATTCCTGTAAAATAATAATAGTGGTATAGAGCTACGTTCAGTCATCTACTGTGCGTAAAAATATCATCCAATTACTTTTAAAATATCTCATCATATTCTAAAATACTCAAAAAAAATTACCTTAAATCATGGCCAATACTACCCAACCTTCATCTAGTCATGTCCCTATTTTCACAGGAGAAAATTATGACCACTATAGCATTAAAATGAAGACATTTTTTTCTCTCAAGATTTATGGGACATCGTAAAAGAAGGATCCATTGCTCCCACAAATACTTCGACTCTTACTGCAACACAAAAGGGGTTGAAGGAGAATAAGCAAAAAGATTCAAGGTGTTATACATTTTACAACAAGCACCAAACGACACAATTTTTCCAAGAATAATGGAGCCACAAAGACTAAGGTGAGACTTTGAGTTAACAAAGATGAAGGAGTCTAAAACCGTTAAAGACTATTTTTCTAGGATAAAAGAAATAGCTAGTCAAATGAGAGCACATGGGAAAAATATTCTTGACAAGAAAATTATTGAGAAAACTCTTATTTCTATTTCCCATGTATATGATGCAATTGTGAATGCAATAAGGCAAACCAAAGATTTGTCTACTTTATCAATGACAAAATTTGTGGGCTCTCTTGAAGCATATGAGAAAAGATTGATAAGACACAATGAAGAGTCTGTCAAAAATATCTTTCAATCAAAGCTCAAATTACGATCGCAAAAGAAAAAAATGATGAAAAGAAAAATGGAGAAGTTTCTAGAAACAAAGAGAATTCTAGAAATTTTTCTAAGATCAATTAAGACAAATATCCCCCTGTGGTATCTACAAAAAGACAAGTCACTCGGAGAAGGATTGTTGGCATCATGGAAAGCCACAATGTCACTATTGTAAGAAATTTGGACACATGGAGAAGACTATCGCAACAAAAACACGCATCAAGTAGATTTCATCGAAGAGCATGCAATAAGCAACATCTTTTCTATGCTACCCGAGATTCCAATGATGAGACAAGTGGAAACAGGTACTTGGATAGTGGTTGCAATAATCACATGGCTAATGATATAAGCATCTTCAAGGAAATTGACAACACTGCCAAAGTCAAAGTTCAATTGGGAAATAACACCATGGTGGAGTCAAAAGGAAAAGGCACTGCCATGCTGGAGACAAAGAAAGGTACGAGATTCATCAAAGATGTCTTACTAGTTCCAAATCTTAAGGAAAATCTCTTGAGCATTGGTCAAATGATGGAGAAAAGGCTATTCTCTTCACTTCAAAGGAGATACATGCACTATCTATGATAAAATAATAAAAGGCAAGAGATTGTCAAAGTTAAAAGAAAGGAAATAGAAGTTTTCCAATAAGCTTCAAGTATACTACTATTACTAACATTTCCATGAGAGCAACAATTGATAATTCATGGTTATGGCATCGAAGATTTGGTTACTTAAACACTCAAGCTTTGAAGTTTCTACATCAGAAGAATATGATGAGACTTCTGCTATGTCTAGATGAAAATAGTGAAGCTTGTGAAGGATGTCTTCTCGAAAAGCAACACAAATTACCATGTTCAACAAACAAAGCATGGAGAGCAAAAGACTTGTTGGAGTTAATCCACTCTAACATTTCTGGACCGATGAAGACACTGTCACTAAACAAGTATTTCATCCTCTTTATTGATGACTTTTCTAGAATGACTTAGGTCTACTTCTTCAAGGAAAAATCAGAGGTCTCTGGAATATTTAAGAAGTTCAAAGCTCTTGTCAAGAAACATAGCGAAAAACATGTTAAAGTAATAAGAAGTGATCGAGGCAAAGAATATAACTCACACGAGTTTGATAAGTTATGTGAAGATGAAAGCATCGAGCAACAACTTATAATTGCATACTCTCCGCAACAAAATGGTGTGTCTCAAAGGAAGAATAAGACAATCATGGAGATGGCTAGATCAATGCTAAAGGAAAAAGGTTTACCTAATACATTTTGGACAGAAGCAGTTTACATTGCAATCTACATACTCAACAGATGTGCGACTAAGGCAATCCAAGACAAGACTCCTATTAAAGCATGGAGTGGATGAAAGCCATAAGATAAAAATCAAAGAGTATTTGGATCTATTTACTACATACATGTTCCAGATCATAAGAGACATGAGCTACAAGACAAGGCTACAAGAGGAATCTTCTTGGGATACAATACACAACCAAAAGGCTACAAAATCTACAACTTGCAAACGAAGAAACTCACCATTAGTCTAGATGTTGAAGTTGATGAAAATGCTTGTTGGAATTGGGAAGCAGAAAATGTTACAAAAAGTAATATTTCTATTTTAGTGCAACAATCTCAAGAAGAGATTCAAAAAGTAGTAGAAGAAGCCAATATGCTTTAGTCATCTCTACAACAACAAGATTTTTCACCAAAGTCTACTCTAAGTCGAGTAAGATCTTTGGTGGAAATATATGAATCTTGCAACAAAGCTATGGTTGAGCCTAAGTGCTATGAAGAATCCTCAAAGAAGCAAAGGCAACTAAGCAAATCAAGCTGAAGTACTACTAGAGAGAAGACCGAGTTACATACACTTTTATGATGGCATTACCAAGAATCAAGTTTAAGCTATATTTGGAGTTACCGAAATTTGTATCAAGGAGAAGTGTTAAAATATGATACAAATTTCTAGAATATAAAATAAGGTCCTAGAAGCTCATGATTTATCTAGAAATTAAATGTACTAGAAAAGTATAATAGTATTGTTAAGAAAAATCTAAAAAGATTTAGGGCCTAAGTAGATGATGGTATTGTAGACTATTGTATAAAGTCTAGAAAATCCTATCTCTAGAAGTATGATGCCACCAACCTTACTTCTCTATAAATAGGCTTACAACACTTTAATATAATGAGTTTTGAGAGATCAACACAAGCTTCTCCACTATTGTTAAGAGCTACACAACCAATGATTCACTATTACACTTCTATGCAATTTCCCTTCACTAAGTTAATTATTATTAACCTCTCTAAAACCCGTGTCAACAGCCATTAAACAACCAACCAAATTTTCCTATTCCCCTAAAATACTAATAGGCTCAAATACTACATCACATCCCACTTGGTCTATACGTCATATCTGCAACTGCTATCCTCAATTACCTAAAAGATACATTTCATCCATACGAAATCAAAATTGTATTTATCTCATTTTGGAAACTAAATTCTGAAGCATGTACTAATCAACGAAAATAAATTCTGAAAATTTGTTTTTGAAAAAAAAAATATTGTTGAAAAAAAAAATCAAAACACGTACGGAAGGAGGTGTATAAATAGAAAGGATGTGAAAACTTAAAAGTAATACTCCCATGATAATAAAGTGATTAGACTACGATACCTTGCTCTAAAACCAAACAACATTAAGGATGCAATAAAATAAGATTAAAAATAACAAAAAGAAATTAGTTAACATACTGATTTAACATCTTTATTTACTAAGCTTCATGGGAAGTGTACGATCATTAATTACGTCTTCATCTAGCTTTTACATATAGCACTTGGCTAAAACACAAAGAGGATTCTTCTTACGTTGTGTAAGGCCTGGCATTACTTCATCATCAATGTCTTTCTTTTTCGTTCCTGGTGGCAATTCCCAGTCAAAGGAATAAAGAAGATTAGCAAGTATAAGATCCAATGTAGCAAATGCCATATGAATTCCGGGGCACAATCTACGACCTGCACCAAATGGAATTAACTCAAAATCTTGTCCACCAGAATCTATGTTGCTATTTAAAAACCTCTCGGGTAAAAACTCTTCTGGATCTTTCCAAGCCTCGGGGTCTCTATGGATAGCCCAAGCATTCACATACACTATTGTCTTTGCAGGAATTTCATAACCATCTAACACACATTTTTCAGATGTTTCTCTTGGTACAAGTAGTGGTGCTGGTAAGTGCAATCTCAACGTCTCTTTTATCACTGCCTTGAAGTAGGGAAACTTTTGAACATCATCTTCTTCTAAGAATGCTTTCTTACCACTTAAACTCCTAATTTCTTCTTGAACTTTCTTCATAACCCTTGGATTTTTCATTAGTTCGGTCATAGCCCAGACTGTTGTGACTGCAGTTGTATCTGTTGCTCCTAATAATATGTTCTGTAGAAGAAAATCAACAATTATTAATTGGATGAAATAAAATTTTTCACATAACACTTAAAGTGAGCTTGTCAGTGTTAAGATTTCATTTTCTTATAGAGATTTAATATTCATACAACAATTTATACAATATTATCTTTTATGTCTATCTTTTTATATAACATTATTTCTTATATCTCACACTTTTCTCTCTTTTTTTCTCGTAAAATATGTTAGTACAATTTTTTTTTATCATTTGGGAATCAATAAAAACAAAGCAAGACATCTAAAGTCTCAAGGAAGAAAACCTAAGAGCATCAGCTAACAACAAAGTCCCTAATGAAACAAGGCAAGAAGACAAGGTGGCCATTGGATCCTTAGAAGATGAATCCTTATTCGAAAGTTAATTTGCACGTTGGTTGTCTTCCCTATACATATGAAGAAACATTAACTGCCACGACTTTTGCTTGAAAACACAAATCTTGTTGATTCTTCATATAAATTAATGACTGCCGATTTATTTTTATATTAAAAAAAAATCACACCTATGAATTTCAATAAGCATCAAACGTGAACAAAAAAAGCCTTTCTTATATGAGATTTCTTTAAAAATAATACTCACGAAAAATTTATTTGATCTATGAATGAAATATTTGATTCCTTTGTTTTATAATAATTATTTTTATAAGAAAATGGTATAAGAGTGATCTAATTTTTTTGTGAGAATATATCATTCTTTTATTGAAACAGAAAAAGTACTGGAAAGGAAAAGAAATCCAAACCATGAGAACTGCTTTGATATGATCATTTGTGAGATCTATGGAAAATGAACCCTGTTTTTTCAGTTGAAGTAAGACATCAACAATATCCTCTTCCTTTGGAGTCCTTTTAGAATCCATGTGTTCATCAATGACATCTTGGTACAACTTATCCAGCTCATTGAAATTCTGTTTTAGACGTGCATGCAGTCCCCTTAGTGTATCAATCCAACCCATGAAAGGAATATAATCTGAAACAAAGAGGGTTCCCAGCATGGCTTCTAACTCATCGAACAACCTATGGAACATGCTGCTTTCAGTTCCTTCATCTTCATACTTTCTCCCCAAGGCAATTCTACATATAATATTGCTAGTAAGAGACGTTAGCATTTCATTTAAATTTGCAACTTTTGAATTTGAGGCATGCCTAGATATTTTGTTTATCACCTGCTTGACCTCAAACTTTCTTATTGAGGAAAAGCTAGAGACACGCCTTGAGCTAAGGACATGGACAACACAAATTTTTCTGATTTCTCTCCAATAACTATTGTATGGGGAAAATGCAATGTCTAACCCATTGTAGGACATTTTCTGCTGGCCAAGTAATTTAGGTCGTCCACTACACTCAATGTCATGGTCTTTCATTAGCTCTTTGGCCAATTTTGGAGAGGAAACAACTATGGCTGACCTTAAACCTAATTGAAGGGAAAATAGAGGCCCATATTTCTTGGAAAGTTGCCATAGCTGCAGATAAAGAGAAGAACTATCTAGCTGATGAAGATTCCCTATTATGGGAAGGCCCCTAGGACCAGGTAGAAGGGATGAGTTCTTGAAGGTTGTACGGTATTGGAAGAAGAGGAACAAAAACACAGGGAAAGTTAGGCATAGAATTAGAAGAAGTGAATGCAACATTGTGGCTTATGTATGACGGGAAAGATAATGCTTGAAAAGAATCTTAATTACTTATGAATGATAGAACTCTTACGTACCATCCTTTTGTGGTATATATATATATATATATATATATATATATATATATATATATATATATATATATATATATAGAAAGGTGACCAAGTAACTTTTTTTTTTTTACTATTGATACGAAATACTTTTTTTTTTTAACATAATTTATTCAATATATTAAAATTCAAAAATTCAGACGAACTCTTATGCTACAAGTTAAAATTCAAAGTTAATTTTATATTTGTAACATACCTTTACATAAAACCTTAATTTTATTACAGTGTGAACAATAACAAGAACAGAAAAAATCAAATTCACACGAGTGTATTTTGGAAGAATTCAAGTCTCCTATGGGGTGTTTGTAAATTGTTTTAGATTTGAAATTATTTTTAAATTAATTTTGAGACCAGTTTAACTAACTTTTGGAAATGATCGAGAAGAAAGGAGTCCTCGAAGCGGGTGCACCACCATAACTATTCTGTGGTTCATAGGGTCATGATATTTATGGGTCCTGTATATTATGTGGTGGATTTTAAATACCCAAATATCAATAAATTTCACAGAAGTTATTGGGTGGTACCCACTTTTAAAATGTTAGTACTTCCGTTAATTTAAATATAAACAGGTAATACCGGTTATTTGCATAGCTAGAACAACACTTGTGTGTAGAAAAGTTGCTTAATAGAACCTTATCAAAACATTTGTTCCATGAGAGTGTAAGAATACCTCTAAGTCTAATTTCAGAATAACAATAAGGGGTTAGATCGACATGTACACACTGATGGATCAGTAACCAGATAATAACTTTATATATTATTTTTATCAAGAATTTCAATACATCATTACCCTTGGGTGTCTTAAAAGACAAAAAGGTGGTCACAATACGTACAATGGGAGACTTGTCGATAGCAATCAATATTGCTAAGCAGAACCAATAATGTCTACAAGTTGTCCAGCTCATTGTTGATCTATAGGGTTCCCAGATAAGATTTTTTATCATTGCAAACTGCTCTTTTTTTTTAAAAAAAAAAAAAAGAAAGAAAAACAAAAGAATACGTGATTCCTTCTGTTGTTTTGAAAGATAACTTGGATTTTCTGGACTTTGGATATGATTTTTAGCCTTCCCTTGGACATTGGAATGGCAAATAGCGTATTAGGGAAAAAAAAGGAAAGAAAAAATATATCATCGATTTGATCCCTCTGTCCAAGGAGGAATCAATCTTAGAAGGAAAGAATTTTGGCACTTGACAATTTTGTGACTTCGTGTCGGTGAGTATGAGTACTGGGGCATATAAAGATATGCTAGTGATATTTGGTTGTGAAGGGCAATTTTGCAAACTTAATGTTTGGGCTCAGATAAGTTTGGAATAAGGTATTAATAGGTATTGGCCCTTTATGAAGTCTTCAGTAATATTGTGTAGGGAAGTAGGGAAATATATTTGTGTTCTTTTTTTTTTGTGCATTTCAGCAATGACTATTCTGTATTTATATTCAATGGAGCACATATAAATACAAAATAACCTACGGTATAAATCTTAATCATATTAGGGACTTAGGTATTTACACGCAAAAGCAACAAAACCTTTACATATTATATTTATATTAATATAGACATATATATTTAAATAAATAAAATGTGTTTCTTTTTTGTTTAAAAAAGTAACGAAGCTTTGTTTAGCATTAGCCTACTCGTTGCTAAACTTATCAAGTGAGAAAAATAAGTGCTATGAATTGCATAAATTGGTTTCGTGGTCTATGAAAATGAAATAGGGGAAAAAAGGAAAAGTAAGGAGTGTTGTTTTGTTACTCTTAGAAATAATAAAAAATTATTCTCTTAAATAATTAAATCTCTTTAAAAAAATTTGTTATTCTTATTTCTTACAGCGTGGCACTATTTTGAATGTTGTAGTTCTTAGTAATTTTATTACGTATACTGTCTTTTAAATTAGGCTCTTGAAAATGCATGCATTTTGTTAAGTTTTGTAAATTTATGTTAGTATTTGCTTAATAAAAATTATTCATGGTTTCCTTTAATAAATTATTCTACAAATTATGGATTGGCAACTTGAATCACAATCTTGTTAATAATTTGAAATTTTTTATTGTCTCTTATGTTAATTAGTTAAAATAGTAGTTTTAATATATTGGATTAGTTTATCATATCTTGATTTTTTCATTACTTTTTTACTATTTGTTTTGGAGTTATATAATTATTTTCATATTAATTTAAAATATCTGTTGATAATATGTTGATATTTTTGTGTTAATAATATGTTAATAGTAGTTGTTAATAATATGTTGATTATTTTGTTTTTTTGTTTTTTTAGTTATATAATTATTTTCATATTTTTATGATATTTAATTAAAAAAATAATTTATTTTAATTGTTAACATATATGTTTGGGCAAATATAATTTTAATTTTTTAACATTAGGTGCCTACAAGACACTAAATGGATTGGAGAAAAGGTCAAGCATACGAATACTACAGGTGTTAAGCTTTGGTATAAGGGGAAAGTTAGAGGAAAGAATGGAGTAGGTATTATGGTGGATAAGGTTTTGAAAGAAAGTGTTTTTAATGTAAAAAGATTTGGAAACAAAATCTTAACCTTTAAAATAATAGTAGCATGAGAGACTATATATCATCAGTGTTTGTGCACCACAAGTATAATCAGAGACGCATGTGAAGGAAGAGTTTTAAGAAGAATTTGAGGGATTAGTTTAAGGCATTCCACAAAAGGAGAAGATTGTTCTTAGGTGGGGGTTTAAATGGACATGTTGGTAGTCAGAAAAAGCATTTTACAAACGCACATCGCTGTTTTTGGTTTTGTAGATCTAAATGAGGAAGGAAAGACGATTATTGACTTCTTCTCTATGGTTTATGATGTTAGCTTAGTATATTATGAACACATATTTCTAGAAGAGGAAAGAACATTTTACAATTTATAAAAGTGGATGCTCAAGTCGCATATTCTTTTTAGGTGAGAAGTGTTCATAATAGGGTTTGTAAGGATTGCTAGATGATTTCATGTGAGAGTCTAACTACACAACATAGGATTTTGATTCTTGGTAGAAAGAATTTGAATATCTAGTTTTAATAACAATATTAATTGAAATGAAAGGTCTCGGTAGTTGAAATAAAAGAAATATAAAAATTAGTTTTTCTAATTAAATGTCAAAGAAAAAAGGAGTTGAGGATAAATATAGCAATTTAATGAACTAGCTAGTATTTGTAAATTTCCTTGAAAGATAAACCTATTTAAATCCTTTTTTATTCTCATCTTTTCAACTTTTTCCCTAGAATATCTTTTGCTTAATGTCTTTCTTGTCACTGCTATAGAAAACACTTTTTACATCCATTGAAAATAATTTTTTATATTGATTGTCCGACTGACATTTATGTAAGCAACATAAAAAATCAGACTTTTTAAATAGATTCCTCAAGTGATCGATCTAAAAAACTATTTTTTTTTAAAATATTTTATTGATTTTTCTCCCTGTAATTTATAAAATATAATAATAATTATTAGATAAAACATTAAGGATTTAAATTATAATCAATATATATACATTAATTTCATTATACTTATCAATCATTTTTTTTTCACTTTAGAAAATTATCCTACATTGTAGCATACAATTACTACATTTATATAACATATATGGTGTTTTATTGAGGGAAAATAGTGGTGTACGCTCATATAATATTGCAACACCGAAAAAATACAGGAAACACAATACATAACTCAAACAGGGAAGTATTACCTCAGTTATGTAATCAGAGAGGATTTGAACAACAACTCTGCTGCAGCAAGTTCCGATTCTGAAAGGATAATTCATACCACTAAACATCAGAACAACAGATGGTATCAATTCACTAACAACAGGTTCATTTGACTATACTACACATATCTAGGCCTTTAGATATAAAGTAAAAAAAAAAAAAAAAAAACATATAACTAAGAGAATTTTGTGATACAAAACAACATCTTCCTTGGCTAGTTTGAACGCATGACTAATTCCTTAAGATGGGAGGTTCAAGGTAGCACGTGGTTCTGCCTGACACAATAGCACATTATATTGTCATATGTCTTAAGCCTGTACAATGTTCATATTTCATGAAATTAGACATCCTTTAAGGATCTTGAAATAACTTACTTGAGAACCTGTTGTTACAATTAGCAGATCCTTTGGAGCATAAACATCAGTATCCTCAACTTTCACCATATTAGAAATAACGAAATGCAGGGCAAGAGACATGAGACTCACAAAAGCTGTTATAAATATTAGGTTAAAGATGAATAGTTTTCATATAAATTTAGAAACACAAAGGGCACATGAATAAAAAATTAAACGAGCAGTAATTATCCAAATAGCATGAAAAGGAATTAGATTCATATAGTAAAGCAAATAGTTATTGGCCATGAAATATTACCAAAGAAATAGAATTTGAAAAGGTGGAAACATAATTTGGGATTAGGGTCTTCCAATGACATCATTTTGTGAGTAACAATGACTTGGTTCAGTCATATTTTATGACTTTAAGGTTAAGAGTGTTTGAAAACTCGTTTACACCATTTTAAATAGTGGTTTATACATTCAAATGTAACAATTTAAATCAACGTTGATATGCTTCTAGCATATAGTAGTTTTATATTAAAAGAATCAAGAAATCAATCATAATTTATCAATAAATGCTAATATAAGTGACAGTTTTTATTATTTTATCTTTATCACTTATTCTTTGAATTTTTATAGCAGGAAACCAAATAAAAAATATTTGAATTAAAGATTTCACAAAGACAACAGATAAGAAAATATTTTCACACTCTAATTATAAATAGGGGACTTAGGAGGCAAAAAAAAAAAACAGAGAGACACTTACAGAGACAGACTTGTACTGCAAAAACAAGAAGGAGAAGCATTCCGGAGGCATTAAAGTTAGGTAAAAAAGATTGAGATTCAAGATTGAGGGGTTTGATTATTCTTCTTCTTTAAGATTCTTGATCCACTTTTATCTATTTTTATCAAGGCTAGACATAACTATGTCTAGCTAATCCTTTTCTTTGTAGTTAAGGGCCACATCTTATGTGAACTTCTTTGATGTTGGATTGAATTCTATTATTCTTTTATGCTAAATTGTTTTGTTTCACCTTGCGTTGTATGAATTATATATCTTTATTGAAATTGATCACTTTGATAAAGTTCTGAGGGTTAGAGTTCATAATAGGAATATTGGGGCTTTAATTTCTGACAAAGGTGGAATAACAATCGATAGATTACCTAGGGATAGGGATGTATGATTGCAGATTAATATATGTATTTTCTTAATGCTTAATTTATGAGAGATCACTAAGGAATTAGGGTTTTGATTGAATTAAAGGGTTAAAGTCACTAAGGAATTAGGATTTAACTAGTTTAACGGAAAAATACATTATCTGAATAATTAGTATAATTGAATGTAGTAATCAATCTAATTAGATAAGTTGGGATCAAACGGTGTGTGTGTGTGTCTTGACTACAATTCTTCCTCATAATTTCCCAAAAATCCAAATATTATTGTTTTTGAATTCTTATTAATTCTTAGTTTTATTATTTAATTTCATCACGTCAAAATATTAAAACTCAATATTATTAATTCTTCTTCATCCAATTTAAAGATAATAGTTGTGATAAATTTGGTGACTCAATCCCTGTGAATACGATACTCTACTTATCAAATTATTACTTGAAACAATCGGTACACTTGCCGAATTCACAACAAACGTGTAACATGAAGGTTGGATACATAATGTAAGAACCCTGATTAGATTAATAGCCTATTAGTGGGGAAATCGATTACTTGTATTGTTAATAATCTTAGAATTGTGCAAATTAATATTCAAAAAGGTAAAAATCATAACTATAAACTTACAAGGCTAAATTATACATGTAAGATCATCCCCATGGTCCACCAAATACTCAGCCACTTAGTCCAACCATAATGCAG
>PYAF01003848.1:55357-73835 GCA_007407185.1 Glycine tomentella
TTCTCAGACATTGGATTTATATTTGGGATGACTGTATATTGATGTATGACTCGGATACATATTTGGAGTCGTTATACATAAATGCACAAGGTATTTCAGTAATTGGATTTTTGCATGCATGATATTACTGATAAGTGCAAAATTTATTCCGTAAATTTTAAGTATTAGACTATTTCTGTTTCTGTTGATGTTACATTCCGGGCCGGCCGGACGGGGTGTTACACATAATACATTGAAATTAACAAATTTTCAAAAACACATTATGTAATCACTTCTCAATTCGGTTTTCAAAGTTTGTTTGATCACTTTTTTTTTTAGATAAATCTATTGAAGTGTGGAGATGAGAAGAAGTTGGGGGGGGGACAAGTCCGGCAAAAATCTAGGGGAGAAAAACAAAGTATAAATTCTAAGATCATGGGGAAGAAAAGCGAGAGATGTGTGGAATTTTCAACAAGTATCGAAAAGTCACGAAAGGGCATATCCAAGGGAAGATGGATAGACGTGGTGAAAGGTTTATATTCGTGTGCTTCATAGGAGTTCATGACATTTGTTCAGGACAAACAACTAAGTTGCTAAGAAGATTTGGGACTTGGCTAAGTCCCTAAGAGTACGGGGTGACGAACATGATGATGGTTTTTTCATTCTATTGATTCAGAACACATGGAGAATCAAGACATAGATGCGAAGGATGATAGAGGGATGCCACAAGCTACATGATGAAGATACTTTCTTTGAATGAAAGAAGGTTGAGGGACTGAACTAAACGGTGGTAGTTGCGGTCAATTATCGCATCAAGGTAAAGGGGATTGTTATCTTCCAAGAAACTAAATGGGAGGTTATGGAACTATGGATAGGTCGGATTGTCAATGGATTACAAAGCCCTTTATGAGCTTGGCAAGAGGCTTGTTGTGTGTCTGCAGGTCTAAATTATTGCAGTTAAAATTCCATTTCTAGGGGGTGTCTTTTTGGGTTTTGGTTTAGATTGGAAACTGCTGGGGGAGATATGTGTCGTAGTCAATGTATATTCTGCATGTTCTTTGGAGGGGATGAGAAAGTTATGGGGTGATTTGATTATGTCTAGGAAGGGCTTCGGTATTGAAAAATGGTGCGTGGCTAGCAATTTCAATGTTGTAATGAATAGAAGGGAGCACATAGGAAGATCAACATATCATAATAATGTTCAGATATGTAGTTGTTTGAGTCTTTCATGCATGAGATGGGTTTGACGGATGTACCTATCATGGGAAAAATGTTTAAATGGATCAGTCTGGATGGTGCTTCAATGAGTAGATTTGATCGCTTCCTCATGTCTAAAGAGTTGATGGAAATGTGGAAGATAAAATCCAAATGGGTAGGGTCTCTATTGTGTAATCAAGGGGAAGGATGGTTGGGAAATTCTAATTTCAAATCTTTAGAATATTATTTAGATTTAATAAAAGATATTTTCTTGTTTTTAGGATGTTATTTAGAATTAAAGATATATTTTAAATTATATATTTGTCTTTTCTTTTAAAATTATCATGTTAGGTCTATATATAGAGGTTCTTAAGATAAAAAGAATTGAAGAGGAGGTCACCACCTAAGGTGAGAGAAGAGAGTCATGTTTAGAAAAGGTTTACAAGTTTATCCAGCTTATTCTAAAACCTTATTGTGAGACAATAATAGATATAGGAGTAAGAATCCAAACCACATTAAATAAATTTGTGATCTTTTTTATTTTATTTATGGTATTTCCTCTTATTCTTGATTGTGTAATATTTGAATAATAAGGATATGAGTGTGATTTTTCCCTAACAGTCTCGTGAATTTTCTTACCACTATTTTGTGGTTTTGGGAAATGAGGAGTGCACTTGGGGAGCAAACATGTTTAGGTTCCTCAATTGTTGGTTAGAACATCCCAGTTTAAAGATTTTGTTGATTAAGTATGGAATCAAGTTAGCATTGAAGGGCTGGAGGCTTTTGTTGTAAAAGAAAAATTGAAAACACTTAAATATAGGTTGAAGGAATGGAGTCTGGAAGTGTTAGACAAAATAAACCTTCAAATCGAGAACAAAGTGAGGATATTGTCGCAACCTATCCGCCTGACGACGGGGACGGCGATAAAAAAAAAGAATGAGAATATTCCCAAAAAAATGGGAAAACTAGAGAGGAGTCGCCACCAACGTTTATTTAAGGAAAACGTCGGAAAAACCTAAAGATAAGTCATGGTCTACGATTTTAGAGAAACAAGGATTCGGGAGTCGTTTACGCACGGGGAAGGTGTTAGCACCCCACGCGTCCATCACGAAGACGGCAGCCTTTAATCGAGTGTGTGACAAATAAAGTGACTTTTTAAATTATTTATCTTTCCTTAAGAACATGAATGATGTTTGCTTTATTTTTTTGTTTATTTACAAAAGAAAATCAAATTTTTATCTTTTAGAAAAGAGAAGATTTTATATATTTTTTGTTTTTTTAGGTCGACAAGGGATTTGCCCTTGCTCCTACGTATCCCCAGGTGCAATGAGGAAATCAGACTTACGTAGTTCTTTGTTTAAAAACTTGATTGGGTTGATTTTATCTTTTTTTAAAGATTTATTTTAATTGCGTGAAAAAGAGTCGTTAAGGCGTTGGACCTTGAAACGACATTGATTTTGAGGGGAAAACGGGGAGAATCGCTTAAGGCATTGGACCTTAAGCAATCTCAAGTAATTTGTAATTTCGAAGAGAAAGGAATTAAGTGATTCTTCATTTGAGTATTGTTTGCTTTTTAGAAAAGATTTTGAAAGTGTGATAAACTCTATGAAATCAAGCAAGTCGGAGACCCAGCATGATATTCACAAATCTATCCACGTGTTATCGAAACACTACCAAGCAAGTCGGAGACCCAGCATGGAGTGTAAAATCTAACCACATATTATTGAAATACTACCAAGCAAGTCGGAGACCCAGCATGGTGTGCACGAAGCATACCACGTGTTATTGAAACACTACCAAGCGAGTTGGAGACCCAGCATGGAGTGCACGAAACATAAGCATGTACTAAAGATACTAGAATGGGATAATAAACATAAGCGAATAATTGACATGACAATACGTAATCACACGAATGAAATGGAAATGGAAAGGGATAGGATAGAAGTGGGGATACACTTAGTAATTAGGGGTGCATACAGTAAGGACAGGGGGGTACTATCAACAGAAATTATTTATTTACAAAATGGGTCAGGCCCAATAAATTATGGGTGCAATTATGAATAAGGGGTATAAACAGTAATATAAAGGGGTCTGCAATTATGAATGTAGTGGTGTGAACAGTAATATAAAGGGGTGTGCAGTTATGAATGTGGTAGTGTGAATAACATCACATGTATTGAATCAAAATGGGTCAAGCCCAACTGATGCGAGTGTGCATTTATTAAAACACAGGTGCAAAAGCATTATGAAATCGTAGCAGTGTTGGTTAAGCCAAGCACTAAAATGGCTGTACTTATTGAAAATGGGGGTGCAACGAATAAGTTAGTTTTCGCTTTCTTTTTTTTTTTGGTGTTGGGCTAACCCCAAAAAAGGGGGTGAACTTATAGAATGTGTGGTGCAAAAAGAAATTTTTTTGTGGACTGGGCCAGGTCGACCCGGCCCAATTTATATCTTCATCTTCGGCAAAAAAATTTAAATATTGTAGTTTTAAAAAAAAATTACGAAAATATGACAATTTTGAAACAATTTACACAACTATGGCAATCAGTGGCGCCTGAGCTGGGCGTGACCGGTGGCGCCCCAGGGAGGCGCGTCAGGAGCTTAGTGGCGCCCCAGGGAGGCGCGACTCTGGAGATGCTGACACGTGTCATTTTGGGACACGTGTCAAATTGCGGCGCGATGCGGAAAAACTTTGGAAAGTCATAACTTTTGACTGGGATGTCCGATTGACGTGAAAACGATGGCCACATCCGATTGCCCAGGCCTTCTCCTCTAAATTTCGAGCGCGTGGCCACCGATTTCGCGTCAATCGGACGTCCCAGTCAAAAGTTATGACTTTTCAAAGTTTTTTCGCATCGCGCCGCAATTTGACACATGTCCCAAAATGACACGTGTCAGCATCTCCAGAGTCGCGCGTCCCTGGGGCGCGACTAAGATCCTGTCGCGCCTCCCTGGGGCGCCACCGGTCACGCCCAGCTCAGGCGCCACTGATTGCTATAGTTGTGTAAATTGTTTCAAAATTGCCATATTTTCATAATTTTTTATTAAAACTACAATATTTAAATTTTTTTGCCCTTCATCTTCACCTCTGCATTGCACCAAAAGCTGCGGAAATAGGGTTTTTTCCCTTTTCCATGGTGTTTTGCAAAGTTCTAGGCCACCACCATAGGGGCCGGTGATGGGGGCCACCACGGTGAGGCCGGCGGAGCTAGGTAGTAGCGGTTGGCCGCGGTGGTTGCCGGAAAAACAGAAAAAGCACCATAGGAAATGGGAAAGAAAGAAAAAAAAAAAAAAAACCCTACACAGTCAAAGAAATTAACTACAACACTTAACAAGCATTTCCATCTCTTGAACGAAATCATGTACAAGCCATAAGGAATGAGCGAAAATGAAAACAAGAGAAAAAAGAAGAAACAAAAAGAAAAGAAGAAATAACCAAAAAGAAAGAAAAGAAAAAAAAAAGGATGTGGGAATGGAGGTGACTACCTCAGGCACCCACTGTTGGAAATGATGCAACAATCACCCCTTGATTGGCTCCCCCTACCTAGGGATTCGCGCTGCCACCCTCAGCCCCTTGATTTTCTCATTGCTTTACCTTCTTATGCCTCTTATTGCCTTACGTAGGTTTTACGAGCTAATGGGCCTTATGGCCCATTTCCTGTCCTTTTGCTATTTGCTGCGGTTTTTTTCATTTTTGCTATCTTCAACTTTTTTTTAATCTATTACCAATTTTATTTCTTTTCTCTTTTTTTTTTACACATATATTAATATTTTATTTTTACTGTTATATATATTTTTTACTTTCTCTTTTTTTTTTCATTTTCTCTATTTTCTCTCTTTTTATCATTCATTTTTTTTATCATCATTTTTTAATTTACCCGGACAAAATTAGGGTATGACAGATATGAGTGTGTTGGATGACAATTTTATGGATGGTAATTCGGCGGACGTAGAATAGAGAAACATAATGATGCAGTTTTGTGAAAAATGGTCAGGCCTACACAGTTGAACCGGTCCAACTGGGACCTAGAGCCTCATCCGGGTCGAGTGAACTATCGGGTCGGTAACCCAAACGGATTTGGAACCCAGTATAGTAGAGCATATTTATTTTTTTGAGAAATAAAAAACTTAAATTTTTTGTTTCAACTTTCACGGTGGTTACTAGTTGATGCACCGGTGATGGGTCGCCGACAATGGTGGTGGCACATCAGTGATGGGTCACCGACAATGGTGGTGGCACATCAGTGATGGGTCGCCGACAGTGGTGGTTGCGCGTCGGTTTGGCAGTTGTGTGGTTGAGTTGGGATGTGCAGTACTAGTGATGGCCATGGTATTTGGTTGGTGCAAGAAGAAGAAGAAGATGTGATTTGTAAGGAGGAGATGGTGCAGACTATGACGTTGTTCCTCCTTGAGAGAAGACGATGGTTATGATGCTAAAGTAAAACAAGTTAGGCATCGTGCCAAAAAAATTTATATCTTTTGGATATATTATTTTTTAATCGAAGTTTAAAATTTTTTCGTCTTTTCCTTTTTTTTTTATCTTTTTTGCCTTTTTCTATCTTTCCTAATTTATCCTTTGTCCCCATGTCCTATCCATAGTCACAAACACCATGTCGCTGCCATTGCCACCATGGTGGTGGCAATTAGTGGTGGACCCACGTTGGTTTTTATGTCCACAAGTGTGGACATAAAAATTCACTCCCTCCATTTTTTTTATATAATATATGTGTAAGGCTGGAAGAGTGGGAGGGACATTGTGTAAGTGACTAAGTGTGTTGTGGGCTTGTGGCTGAGGTGAGAGTGAGTGGTCGTGCTCCCGCTATCCCGCACCGTTGTGCTCCCGCAGTCCTGCTGTCGGGAGAGAATGAGAGGCAAAGACACAGCGTCGTGCTCCTGCTGTCTGAGCACCGTCTCCGTCCCCGCATCGCCAGTCCGCCACCAGTCCACCACAGCACCACCCACAGGTAAAAAAAAAAAAATCTTTACAAATTTCCACCAATGACCTGGTCTTGTTAATAAACTTTCTTTTTTTTTTCTTCTGTATTGTTAGGGGCTTGTTTATTTGTGCCTAGTCAGGATTGATCAAAAGCAACACAGCTCCGCATCAAACTTTCATTTTTAAATAAATGCCTAAATTCATACTGTCATTTCTTTTGATCAGTTGGTATTGAGCTCTATTACAAGTATTAAAAGGCTTTTTTTTCTTCCATTTCTACCAATGTGTTCTTCGTCTTCCTGTAATTTTCCATTAACAACTTTTTTTGTTCCCTTTGCTCCTAGTCTTATGGACAGAGGTCAACCAAATATAGTTGTGTTACATGGTTAAATCTTTTGGTAAAAAAGTTTAATGATGTACATTGCCTAATACAAGATGTTTTTTTTTCTCAATTTGGGCACTACAATCTTAGAAAGAAGTTGTGTGAGCCTATCATACCTTGAACAATTAAATGTTTTTTATCTTATTTTTTCCTTAATTTGTTTCTTAATATTCATACAAATTAGTTGCGCCTCTCAAAATTGTAGTTCCAAAACCTTTGGTGGTGTATCTGTCCTATTAATCGGGATTTGCAATGGTTTCATATTCAATTTTTATATTATTGATTCTCTCTATATAATCTAATAAACTTCTAAAGTATAATATTATCTGCATCTTGTTACAAAAGCAATTATATTTTGAGTGGGTTCATAACCTTATACATAAAGAGTTGATTTAAATTTTCTTTAAAAAAAGAATTTGGAGACATTGTCACCAAACCCGGTCAATAAGTGTGCAGACATAAATAATTTTTTTTGAGTCTGCCACCGGTGAGAATGATGATGGCAAACATTGAAGCACAACGACAGTGACACCTTTCTCAGATCTGAAAAAATATGCAAAGCATCCTCCTTTTTCTCAAATCTGAAAAATCAAATCCCTTGCTCAAATATGAATAAATTCGTAACCCCCTCCCTTTCTGAGATCTAGAAAACACAACCATTGATGTCATACTTGTGCACGCGAGAAGAGGAGCAATTGCCAGCGACGTGCCATATCTGACGAAAAGATTAAGACCGCATCAAATAAAAACTAGAGGAATGTCGAGGTTGCGGTCAGTTTCAAAGAAGCAAAGGCTTTGAGAGGATGAAGAATGGTTGCCTGCATTGAGCGTCGTGCCATCATCGACAAAAAACCCATATCGCAAGTCACAAAGAAATCAAATCTGACTAAAATGTGGATTGAACAAAGGCTAATGACGGTTTGCGATTGTTCGGTTCGGCAAGGAGATGGCAGTGGCTTTGCAATGGTGTGGTTCAGATAGAGATTTCGGTTAGGTATTCTGTGGTGGTGCATTAGAGGAGAAGAACAAAGAACAATGATAAGGGTAAATCATAACATGAATTGATCTCTTTTTCAAATAGAAGGGTACAATTAGAAAAGTAGAAAAGAAGAAAGTATAAAAAAAATGATAGTCATTAATCTTTAAATAAATTGATCTAATGGATATAAAGACTTTTGTGCGGTGCCAAAGTTGTTTGGCTTTGTGCATGCTAGCCATCTTGAAAGAATGGGAGTTTGTGTTTTAGGTTACCTAGTGGGCTTGGGCTCATGTTGTAAGTGTTTTTTTCCTAGCCTTAACTTCATCTTTTTATTTTTCTTTTTAATAAAAAAACTTATTTTTTATTCTTTCTTTTCCTTTTTTTTCTGAATTATTTCTTCTTTTTCAACTTGTTCCAGTATCAACAAGTGGCTAGACCTAATCTACATTGTGTATCCTTTAAACAACTCTTAAGGGAGGATAAAGATTCATTAATGACTTTTTTTTCTAAATAGGAGATCAAGGTGGTTGTATAGACCTTGAAGGGGGGAAGAGCCTGAGCGCAAACAACTTCAACTTAAATTTCTTCAAGTCCTATTGTTATATCATTGGCGAAGAAATTTCTTCAAGAATTCTACAATAGTGCTTTTAATTTGCAAATATCGAGCAATTACTTCCTCATTTCTTGCCTAAATTCCAAGAAGAAGCATCCTCAAGGTCTTTCTGATTATAGGCTTATATCACTTATAGGAGGTTTGCATAAGATCATCTCCAAACTTCTTCTTTTCCCGTTGATGTGTGTTATCTATGAATCAATTCTTGAATCATCATTTCGTAGGTTTGGAGAGAGAACATTTGCTCACAGAGCAAGCTTTGTTTTAGGGTTTTTTATGTTGTTGTATGTTTGTCATTTTTTAAGCTTTGTGCTTGACTTGATTTTGGCCATTGTATCATTTATAACTTATAATGATTGTCCAACTTTAATTTTTGAAAGTTATATTCATAGCAGGTAGTTAAACATTACACAAGAATGTGTCAAAATAACTACTAAAAGCTATCTAAGAACCAAAAAAGTACAACAAAATAGGGTCCACATGGGACAAAAAAACCCTAATGTGTTATCTCTTAGTCTGATCACCCCAGGATATAGTACCATATATATCATGATTGCCAAAACTGACCACCATAACCCAATTTAGAAAACGTGCCTAAAGTGCAATTGGTAGCAACCAAAGATGTCTTCTAGTGTGGGAGACAATCTTTTGCATCCAAAGTTGAAAAACTTTTAGGAGTCGTTTGATGCCAATTAAAATTATCTACGGTCAATTTGAGAGTAGTTATTAAATGATTTATCTAATAATGATGTTATATATTTAAGATAGAAAATAATTTTGAATTATTTTTCACGCGTAAATTAAAGATTCACCACATTATCTTTGACAAAACCTTCGCGGACAACCATATCTTCTGCCTCACCATTGTCTTCATCATTTTCAACTTCTTTCCCAATTTTGCTTCTTCATCCATTTTATTTTCACAACATATGCAGTTGTGTCCTACAACCCATACAATAACAACAAATTAATGTTTCACAATTCAGTCTACAATCATAAAAAAAAATACATCCACTTCCTACTAAATCCGATCGTCACATGACTGTTGCGAAACGGCAAGTGTACCGCTCGTTTCAAGTAATAAAGTGAATAAGTAGAGTATCGTATCCACAGGGATTGAGTTTCTAATTTTATCGTAACTCACGATCTGAGAGATTGGAAGAAAGCAATATGTTTGAGAAAGTAGTGTTGTGTTGTGGAATTAAGCAAAGTAAATAAATGACAGAAATTAATAAGAATTTAAAAGCAAGTTTAATTTGATTGTTATGCAGTGATGAGAATAATTGTGGTCAGAACACAACCTCTTTTGATCCTTATCTCTTTCACTTGAATTGGTTATTAAATTCAATTACTTCTGATTACTCAGAAGATGTATCTTTGCTTAGTTAGTTAAATCCCATTCCCTTAGCAATTTAACCCTTTAACCTAATTAAAAATCCTAATTCCTTAGCGATTCCTATCAAGCTAAGCATTTAAAAGAATACATCATATAAGTTCTGCAATCATATATCCCTATCCCTAGGCAATATAAAAACTGTTATTTTACTCCTGTCAGAAATTAGAATCCCAACATCCCTATTGCGAATTCTAATCCTAGGAACTTTACCAAAATGGCCAACTCTAATAAAGAATAATACAATGAAGAACAGAGTAAAACAAAGCAATCATAATAATCTCATATTAATACCAATCAAATTACAGAGGAGTTCCATTGGTTCTTGGCTCTAACCACAATAAAAGAAATTAGCCAGACATATTTATGTCTAACCTCAAGAAATACAAAGACAGCAGAAGCATTCCCAAATTCTCAATCTTCCGTTAATCTCTGGCTTCGATCTTCTCTTCACTGTGTTTCTCTCTGTGAAAAGTATATTTTTATCAGTCCAGCAGCCTCCTTTTTAATCCCCCAGTTCCTTTATTAATTAGGGTAATAAAACTATTTTTCCTTGCTATTTTCGTGCCAAATATCCTTAAATATGGAAACAAAATATTTATGGCACTGATCGCGTGAGATGTTCGAGCTGAAGCTTCCTTTCAAGCTTTATGGCGTGGATAGCGTGGATTGCCACGCTGATCACGTGGTATGTTCGAGCTGAAGCTTCATCTTCTAGATGTTGGCACAATTCGCGCGGGCTATGGCGCTAATAGCGTGAACTATTAGAGCTGAAGGCTTGATCCTGGCAAGTTGGCGCTAACAACGTGGGATGCCATGCGATTAGCTGAAAGGGTCGAGAGCTCAGTCCATTCTTTTTGCTTCTTTTCCTCTATTTTTGACTTCCATGAATAACAAAATAATAGTAAATTAACTAATAAACAAATAATTAAAAAACATCACCTAATTCTAACCTATATTGCTAATTATTGATTGAATTATAACTAAATTAACCCTAAAAATTAAGATGTGTTAGCAGCACATCAATGACTCATCTATAGCAACTTCAAATTAGCTCATATAAATACTCTTACACCTAAACCAAGAAACCAAAATCAGAATAAGCAATGCAAAAACAAATTTTGATACTGGAAGCTTATTAAAAAAATAAACAAACAAAAAACCAAAGTTTTTTAACACATATAGGGAAGAATATTATTGATGATGGTGCATAACACTTACTTCCTCTAGAGATATCGACCTTCCTACCTGCGTAGACATCGTGTAAAGCCCTTTTCCTTAATCTTTGTTGTGTGGTTTCACCTCCACCACCACCAAATAATCAAACTGCAATTGGGAACATGCAAATGCAATAGACAAAAAACTCAAATAAAAAAAAAAAAAATACTTAGCACCACCAGCTACTACCAAAACTAGAAAGATCGAAAAATAGGAAGAACATTGTCGTTCACCACCACGCGTAATATTTGGTATACAGCACCGCTGCACATATTAGAAGTACATCTGTATAAGTTTTGATACACATGAAATATAATTAAACATTAACTCTTATATTAACTAATATCATTATTAGATAAACCGCTTAAATTAGTTGTTCTCAAATTGACTGTCAGATCATTTTAATCAACATGCAACAGCTTTTAAAAGATTCTCAACTTAGAAGGAGAAAGATGTCTCCCACGGTAGAAGTGGTCACCAAACAAACACTACATTTGTTTTCTCTTTTTAAAAGTGCAATATATGCATCATGGCATCGTTCCTTGTTCCCTTTGCAAATAAAGCAATTCCTGTCCTAGTCTAGTGCAGGACGTTATTCTTCAATTTCTCGAAAATTTAGAAAAATAACTTTTTCATCATGTTGTTATCAAAATAACAGTAAAATGTAGAAAATTTAAAATTTTGGAAGATAAAATTTGTTAAGATAAAATATGTGAAAAAAAACTTGAATGATAAAATTCATGAAGTTATAAAAATTAAGTTGTAAAATTTGTAAAAATAAAATTTGAGTGATAAAATTTGTAAAACAATAAAAATTTAGTTGTTGAAAAATTTTGCTAAGCCTAAAAATCTTTCAATTATTATTTTTTGATTAAATCAATATCATCTCTTCAAAAAAATTATATCAATATCAATGATATAAATTCTACTTAATATATTTATATTCAAAAGATTTTCAAGATTTATAATGTATCAAGCTATTATCAATGTCCTGGACCATCAGTGTACCACACATGTCCACCCTATATATTAACTCACCAAAAATATACAGGACAGGTAAATATCACCTCAGTCTAAGGACCACATAAAAGGGTTCTAATATCAGTGATTCATATTAGACTATATACCTCAGGCAGAAACTTCAGCTTCCACACAAGACATAATGTATATTAAATTTTCATGTTTTTTTTTTGAGTAATAATAGAATATGATCGTTGGATAAGAAAGCATAGAAAGAAAAGATATTTAATGAGTACAAATACAATAATCTATAATCGGTTGTAATCATACGTTCTTGAATATCCTTCAATCTCTGATATCATAGAACCACACAATATATATGTACTAGAATAAAATTAAATACCACCATATCAGTGGCCATGCTGCTCTACAATATCCAAGAAAGTTTCCTTGATCGTGTGGTGTTGGCATTCGCAATAGCCAGCCGAAACCACACACCATTCATATATAGCATTATAGCCTCATCTGAATGTACCCACTTTTTCATTATGTTATTGCCTCTATAATTAATTCATATATGCATCAAGCTATATTTATATTTTCACCTCGCCTTGTCGACTTAAACCCTTCTGGCATATATACATCTTCATATGAAGTTAGATTTATTTTCTTAATCTAACAGCTCAAGTTCAATCAAATTTTTTATTTACTTATTATTTACCTTTTTTATTTCTTTTAGTTTAGTTGAAATCTTAGCTTTCAAATTTATGTTAAACTACTTCATAAAACATAAATAATATAGGTCTTTTTTAATATGCATGTACGTTTTTTAAATTTTAAAATAATTTATTACAAATGCATCTTTTATAATTTATAATATTTTTATTTGATTTTTTTATACTTAATTTAGTATTCTTGAACTTTAACTGAGTTTAAATACTATATATATATATATATATATGACACAATTTTTTAATTTTGAAATAAAAAATTAGTCCAAAGTTTTAATTTTTTGGTTTCTTTACTGATTAATCCTCACTGTGTGGTCGGAGTTAAAGCTAGCAGATGTCCCTGCTCTCCCTCCCTGTTATAAATCAAGACCACATATTATAGAATTTTGGCCCCGCTATCAAAATCAAGATATTTTGGTTCTTCAAAAAAAAAATCTTCATATGTATTTTTTAGAGCTAATTTTATTCAGATATTGTCAACCATTTTAAGGCCGTTTGGTATATTTTTAATTTTTAATTTTTAAAATGAAAATATTTGTTTAGTTTGTAGTTATGTACTTTTGAGTTATAAAATTTGTTGTAAATTTTATAATTTTACTTTAAAAATTTCACTAAAAAGATGGGACGTTTTTCACATGAAACTTTGATGAGGGGACTTAGAATGAGAGAAGAACATAATAAAAAATAAAATTTTTAAGTTTTTATGAGTATTTGTGGGCTAAGCCAAGATCTTGCATGATTGATTTTGCAAAAATGGTTCAGATTTAATGTATGATTAAAATTTAAAATGCAAATCTAGTATTCATCTAATAGGTTTGAGCCAGGTCAATTACAAGCTATACATGTCAAATCAAAATTCAATTAAGGCTTCTAAAATAAGACTTAAACCCTTCTATACGTGCTTTTGCAAGCTAAGTTCAGATTAAGCTATGATTGGATTGGGCTAAAAAAGCCTAAATTTAATTTGTGTTCAAAATTTAATGTGTCTAAGTCCTACATTTTGCCAAGTAGGTTTGAGTTGGATTGTTCATAATCTCAATGTGAGTAACAAGATATAACAAGTGGGACAAAATGCCTAGATTCAAGTTAGGTTCAAATGAGCCCTAACCTTAATGAAAGCTCGGGTTGTACAAGGTTTTACAGGTTAAGACTAGTTTTATCTAAAAATTCCCATTATTTGGTTTGTGCTCAAAATAAAAGTTGAAGTCCAACATTTCATTTGTTCATGTTTGGTTGGGCAGTTGAGGGCTCGATATGACTCATGAGCTATAGTTGGTTGGGCTAAAATAGCTGTCTTAATTCGATTTCTAAAGTCAGGCCCATTCTCAATGAAAGATCAGCTTGACTAAAATAACAAGATGTTCGAGTTTTAAAAATTTAAAACTAGAATTAGAAACTCTTTTTTATTTTTTTATTTCTAACATTGAGTTTAAATGATTATAAAATTCATTTAAAATCCATTTCAACCTTCTAGCACTACGCTCCAGCATTGTCTGCCAATAGAATACGAGTCATCCACAATATAACTCATAAACTAATCCAATCATACACACTGTTCATTTAATTTTCGTTGTTCTCATAATTATTGTTCGCGCTGTAATAAAATTAATATTTTATGTAAAGGATACTTTACAAATTAATACTCCTATGAAATTAACTTTGAACTTTGACCTCGTACCACAAGAGTTGACCTAGATAAATCACACCCAGCTTTCTATAAAGAGAAATGCTATAAATACCTTCCCTTTTATGGGTTAAATTTGGTTGAAAGTCGCATTAAATTTTAGGAGTCACATTCATCTTTATTTTTTTTATAAGAAAATATATTATTAAAAACCAAAGACAAAATCATAAATTAATTTTATTTGAAATAAAATAATGATGGTTACGGTTATATAGTATAAAATTGTATTAAAAAATCTAAGCGTTTTGACTGAACTATTAAAAAATCCAAGCGTTTTGAAGAAAGTTCAAGAATAAATTAGGAGTTTAAGTGGTCAGAAAGCATTCGTGGATGAAGATGATGTTCAAAATTAAGTTTCCCTACTTCAAGGCAGTGATAAAAGAGACACTGAGATTGCACTTACCAGCACCACTACTTATACCAAGAGAAACAAGTCAAAAATGCACGATAGAGGGTTATGAAATTCCAGCCAAGACATTAATATATGTTAATGCTTGGGCTATCCATAGAGACCTTAAGGCTTGGAAAGATCCAGAAGAGTTTATACCCGAGAGGTTTTTAAATTGCAACATAGATCTTCGTGGACAAAATTTTGAGTTCATTCCATTGGGTGCTGGTCGTAAAATTTTGTCCTGGTTTGAATTTGGCCACAATGGATCTTATTCTCGCCAATCTTTTTTATTCTTTTGACTGGGAATTGCCACCAGGAATGACAAGGGAATTGACATTGACACTGAAGTGTTGCCAGGAATTACACAGCCTAAGTAGAACCCTCTTTGTGTTTTGGCCAAGTGTCGTGTGTAAAATCCTAAAGAAGTTGTTAATCATCAATAGAAAAATAAAATAATGGATGAGTAATGAATTTAATTAAAGATGTACCAAATACATGAATCAATTAATTTGATTATTTCAGCTTAATCAAATATATTTGATTTAAATTCTAAATACGAATTTGTGTTAAATACTTTAAATGAGAGATTTATCATTCATAATAATCATATTCGATTTAAATATAAAAGAAATTCAATTGAAAATACATGTGATTTAGACATGAAAAAATATACATGTAAAAGCACTTTGCTTTGCCAATTTTAATTTTATTTTTGTTATTTTTAATCTTATTATATTTTATTATTTATTTTTATATTTTTATTGTTTTAATTATATTTATTTTATTTTATTACATCGTTATTACTATTTGAGTTTTGGAACAAGGCATGGTACCCTAATCACGTAATTATCATTTCCCAAAAGCAAACGCATATTTGATATTAGAGTTTATTCATGGATACGATTCAACCTATGATCCATTATTCATCTTTTTTTAAATTCACAATAAATTTAAGAACAGAGACGGAACTAGGTTCATAGAAAGGGGGAAGTCGCCCTCCCTAAAACACAAAATGTTATTAATATGTACATTAATCCCTTATCTTATTTTTAATCTCCTACTAGATTCTCTTTACTGATACAAAATATAGCTCTTTACTGATATATACATTAACGTTACCAAAGTTACTATTTTTTATATATTTTGTGTCAAATCAGACTTTAATACATAAATAACACAAATAATTAGTTTTATTAGGCGTGTGTTGTTGGAAGCTATCTTCCTTAATTTAGGCGATGTTTTCATTTTTTCTTTCATGTTAGGATGTAATTTTGTTTTTAATATATTTTACAAATACATGTTAGGCAATACTGTCAGTCTGTAATAGCTTTCTTTTTAAATTGGATTATTTTTAAGTTTTAATTGCTTTCAATATATATACTTAAATTCTAAAATCTGGATTGCTAAGTAGCAAAAAATATAAGAAGAATTTAGATTATGTGTTTGCTTTTTAATTGTCGTTTCTCGTTATAAATATTGTTATAGATCATCTTTAACGTTGTTGCATATAAGAGTTACTTAAATTTAAACAACATTATTTAACAAAATCTACCGTATTGAAACAAATAACTTGATGTTATTTATATAAATAACGTTGTTTAACCAATTTTAATTAATTCATCGTATATATTTAAAGTCCATTTAAACAATCCGTTTAATATTTATCACGGAGAAAAAATAATAAAAGTTTTTAAGACTTAAGTGGAAAGTAAGATCCATTTGGAAAAACTCATAAGTAACTATGGATTATAGACGCTATTAAATATATATATTTTTTTTTAAATTCTTTGTCCCCCTTAATATTTTTTCTGGTCTATCCCTGATTAATAATAAGGTTATTTTCATTTAAAATTTTGATATTTTGAAAACAAAATTAAAAATCAAACAAGTAAGAGTTAATTAATAAGTAAGTAGATAAGACAAGTGCTTGATATATATAATTAAAAATAAAGAAAATATTATTAAACAAAAAGATTGTGGGAATTTTAAATAAGAATAGCACTATTGTAAAAACCTTATCCCCACATCCTGCGCATTAGATAAACACCCAATTCTCTTCACAAGTGTGTATCTCTATTGACCATCAAACATCCAATAAGTGACTAAAGTGGTAGCACCAAAACAAGGTAGGAATTGAACTACTACAATTACAAATGTTAAGTTATATAATAACTTTCACACTAGGCTCAAAGGTTGGTTCTATCTTTCATGGCATGGCATCAGATAGAAGGAAAAAAAAAACTACTCAAGACAGAAGGAAAGCAAAGAACAAAGCCTGTTCTTTAGAGGGATTTTGGTGTCTCCAAACATGGTGGGTGCCTCAAATTCCTTTCGTGAAAACAAAACATTTCTCCTCTAGAATCATTTTTCTCGTTCACTCCATGTGTTACTCCAATCTGATATCTTCTTGCTTTTATATTCCTTTTCTCTCACTTTTTTTGGTTTTAGTAATTTGATAAATTTATTCTCTTTTCACAAACTAGAATAAGTTTTTACAAGCTTTAGATCTCAATACATAGTTTGCACATATTATATAATTTGAATAGAGATTTAAGAGGTGGGGTATAGACATGAGAATGTTTTCTTTGTGTGTCACGTTACTCATATGATTGTCTTTTTTAAATTTTAGAACATATGCAAAAAGTTTTATTAAATTTAGAAAAGTACTAAAAAAATTTTACTTTCGAAAATTACTTTTCAGAATATAAAAATTTAAACATTATTTCAGAATATATTTTCCAAATTCTATTGTTGTGTATTCTAAAAAATACTTTTTGAAATCATTTCAGAATGTATTTTTTGAAATAATAATATAGGGGTATTTTGAATATAGAATATTTATGATAGTAAAGAAAGCGTACTAGAAAAAAAGAAGAATATAGATCTAACAAAAGGTTATAATGTAGCCCCTGAAATCCCTGGAATTAGTGCTTTCACTGATACAAGGCATCGGCTTGTCACTAAAGCAGCTTCAAGATGCCTAAATGTCATCGATTGTTGAAAAATTAATGTAAAAAGAGGTGCAGTGGCATTTTGCAATTAAATGTAACTTTACAATATCTATTAACTGTGAATTAATGTTGAAAACATAGTTCAGACATTGATTCCAAGTATAAACTATATATGTTGGAGAAAAATTTCAATATTAGTCCAAATTAATCGAAATGGAGTCATTTTTTATACTTAGTAATTCGCGAACAAAATCTCCTCTAACGGTGATGAACGATGGCCAGAGGGGTTTGGGAATTTACCGTAGACTAACCTATAATAAACAACAATGTAACGATTTATAATTATGACCCAAAAGTATTAAGAAGACTTATTTTAGGAGTGATAAGAAAAAATAAAGAGTCCATAAAAATGAGATTTTTTTAGTTTTAAATAAAATTAATATTTAAATATATTAAAAAAACTACAAAAGATGAAGATATTAAAATATCAATAACCTCCATCTAATCGCCAGATGGATTTCTTTATTTTTTATTATTTTATTACCATTTTATAAAAAAATTCTTCTCTTCTTTTGTCACATCATGATATATCATGTTATGTGATACAAAGATAAACACTACGTCTCGTTTGATGTCATAATCAAGATTTCGTGAGAGAGAAAAATCAGGTTTATTATTAGATTGTTTTATGTTGTACGTCTGTATTCAACAAAAAATAATTGTGATAAACAGTTCAAATATTTAAATATCAGTGTGTTATCAATGATTATTTGTGAATGTTCATATAATTTTTTATCTTTATTTATATTTATTTTTTATAATTCTCCAGTTATTTTTTATATTTATAAATAAATTACTCCTTTTCAAATAAATACATACAGTCATCATTCTTTCTAAACTTTCTTGTGTTTTTTCACTATTCTCCTCCAAATTATATTATATTTAATATGTCATCAACTTCTTTTTTTTTTTTCATAGGTCATTAACAATAGGTATTGTAACTTACAAGAAAAAATCTTGTAAAGAATTTGATCGGAGAAAGTTATTCTTTTATTCATATTTTA
>PYAF01003848.1:73935-86926 GCA_007407185.1 Glycine tomentella
GAAAGATTATTTCTTGTATTTCCATGAAAAAATAAAGTATGAAATTCACTTTTTTGACTGACACTAATTCATTCATTTCCTGAAGAGTATTTTGTACATATGTACATTTATAAAATAATTAATTGAATATTTATTTCTATTATATAATTTTTAATCATTATTGTTGTGATTACAATTTTTATATAGATAAAAAAAATCACTTTTGGTTTCATATTCATATTTTTTTTTCTCAAAAGACACTTAAAAGATTTGTAAATTAAAATCATTAATAACTTATGTAAGTATATGTAACTTTATATACATGTTTCTAAAAAGTTTTATTAAATTGGTTTCCAGATCAATATATAAAATGTGATGTTTTTGATGTTGATTGAGATTCAAATTATTTTAAGTTTTATATATGTTAGTTGTCATATTTATAAGTGTATAAAAATGAGATTTTTTTTAGTTTTAAATAATAATATTTAAATATATTAAAAAACTACAAAAGATGAATATATTAAAATGTCAATAACCTTCATCTAATTCACAGATGGATTTTATATATATATATATATATATATATATATATATATATATATATATTATGTTACCTTTTTATAATTTGTTTTGTTCCTCTCCTTTTGTCACTGTCAAGGGACATCATGTTTTGTGATATGAAGATAAACACTACATCTGGTTTGATATCTATGATTTTGTGAGAGAGAAAAAATCAGGTTATTAGATTGTTAGTTGTTATGTCAATTCAACAAAAAATAATTGCGATAAACAGTTCAAAAATTTAAATATCAACTTATGTTTCTTGGATCACATTAACTTAGCTCCCGTTCAGAACCATTTTTTATTTTTAGTTTTATAATTTTTAAAAACAAATTATTTTTTTATCTAGAAGAATTAAATATGATATTAGAGGATTTATAATATTAATATATCATGTTCAATCAATTCACTTAAAGATCCTTTGTTAATCAAAATAGTTTTGAGTTTTGATTTATTCTTTATTTTTAGTTTTTAAAGAGATGATATATATTAAAGATAAATAAAATGAGTCAATTAATTTACTTTAACTCGCTCTATTATTAAATAATGACAATGGTAGTGATAATGGTGGTGGATGAGAGTGGTGACGATGATAATAATGATAGTGGTGGTGATGACAAAGTGATGACGTTGGTTTGTGGAATGGTGATGGTGATAACAGTAGTGATGAAATAATGACAGTGTTTTAAATTCCAGACTGGTTCGACCATGACCTGCAAGTCTAGTCGGGTCGAGTTGTCTATCAGATCGACAATACATTGAACCTGGTGCAACTTGGTGAAGTTTGTTATTAAACTGGTGATCCACTAGTCCAAGACGGGTCACACCTAAAGGAGAAAACACACTGGGATTATGCGGGTCAATTAAGATTAGGTATAATTTATTTTTTTAATAAAGACTAGGATATCTAGGTCAATTAGTAACCCAATGACCTAATATCTTAACCAGGTTAATCATTTGTTCATTTTTTAAGGCGATGACAATGTAGTGTTGTTGGTAGCGGATGATGACGATTGTAATGGTGATATTAGTGGTGGAATAGTGGTGGTGCCGAAGACGATAGTGATAATGGTGTGGTGGGAAGGCAACTATGATTGGGTGTAGAGTTGACAATGACAATGATGACAAAATGGTCATGGTGGTTGTGATGCAATGATGATGTGATGATATTAGCAACAATAACAGGACCTAAGTGGTAATGATGATGATTATAATGTATTTTTTAAAATTAAAAATTAAATTTATAAAATATTTGTTCTTAATTTTGATGATAAATATAAAATTATTTTAAAATTAACTTAAAAATCAATTTAATTTATTTTTTAACACATTGTAAAAAAAGTCACACCCACCCGAAAGACATGTGTATCATATTGAATAAATCTTGATTGTGACAATTCCTTGAACGGACAAATAAAAGAAGTCGTGACTGTGATAATTGGGATCTGACAACCTTATGGATCTAGAAAAGAATCCAATGTCTACTGTATAATAGTATTTACTTTCTTTTTCGGTAAAACCAAAGAATTCCCTATCTATACCTTATAACTAGCGGAAAGTATCAAAGCTTTAAAGCAAATTACTCTTTGGATGTTGACCTTTTGTTTTACACCACAAATATTTTAACTAAAAGTAATTCTCTTTGGGGCAAAAGTGACTTAAGCAAAGCACACATGCATACTACTTTATCCAAACAAGTTATTAGTAATTTCAATAAATTTTATAAGTGTCCAAAAGTATTAGAGAGTGTGGATTCACTGAATAAGTGATTTATTTATCTAAAAATATTTTGTCATTTTGAATTTATAGTCTTTATTTATAAAGTTATTATTTAATCTAACCCATCAGCATAGAATTTCTTCTGCACGAGTCCCCTTCACATCTAACTAGGTTGAATTTTAGCATGTTGAATCTTTAGCTTCAAGCTGTAATTCAAGTTTAGACTTCAGACTCACATATCTCTATTTATTACTTAAACTTGTATTTCTTTTTTAGAGTATTATTAGGTGTCAGGTTTATCTTTTTGCTTATCCATTTTGTTTCATTATTGTTATGGGGCCTTCTCCTTTTTCTTTTTTTGTCCTAAAGGATAATGCCATTTTATTGATTTCTAAAGTCTAAAATGTACAAATCTAGTTATAAAAAAAACTAATTAACCAATCAATGCAAACAAATTTAATTAGTTATGATTTAATACGTCAGATTCTTGAGTTTATCCGTTCCTTGTTAGAAGTTCACACTTAATGAAATTAACATTTTATACAATGGATGTGTTACAAATATTTTTTATCAATAAATATTAGTTATCAATTAATTTGTTAATTTTATAAAAAAAAAAAAATTGAACAATCTATGAATCCCTTCCTCTCCTTACCATTCATTACTAAGTCAATATTATACACCAGTTACAAGTATAAAATTAACATTGAATTTTGACCTGTTACATAAGAGTTTGGGATCAAGAATCATGATGAATCACCTATCTTTCTATAAATACCACAAAATTGAAGCTGAACACATGAGTTCTAATATATCATTCCAAAGTTTTTGAAATGTTGTCACCGCTTCTTCTATTTCTATGCCTAACTCTTCCTTTTTTTTTGTTGTCCTTCTTCAAATACCGTAAAACCTTAAAGAATCCACCACGTCCACCTGGTCCTAGAGGCCTTCCCATAATAGGGAATCTTCATCAGCTAGATAGTCCTTCTCTTCATGAGCAGCTATGGCATCTCTCAAAGAAATATGGTCCTTTATTTTCCCTTCAATTTGGATTAAGGCCAGCCATAGTTGTTTCCTCTCCAAAATTGGCCAAAGAAGTAATGAAAGACAATGACCTTGAGTGTTGTGGACGACCTAAATTACTTGGCCAACAGAAACTAACATATAATGGGTTAGACATGGGATTTTCCCCATACGATAGTTATTGGAGAGAAATCAGAAAAATTTGTGTTGTCCATGTACTTAGCTCCAAACGTGTCACAAGCTTTACCTCGATAAGACATTTTGAGGTCAAGCAGATGATAAAAAAAATATCTAGGCATGCCTCATCTTCAAAAGTTACAAATTTAAACGAAGTGCTAATATCTCTTATTAGCACTATTGTATGTAGAATTGTTTTGGGGAGAAGGTATGAAGAGGAGGGATCTGAAGGTAGCAGATTCCATAAGTTGTTCAATGAGTGTGAAGCTATGTTGGGTAACTTCTTTGTTTCAGATTATATTCCTTTCATGGGTTGGATTGATAAACTCAGGGGACTGGATGCACGTCTTGAACGCAATTTCAAGGAGATGGATAAGTTCTATCAGGATGCCATTGATGAACACATGGATTCTAAGAAAAAGACTCCAGAGGAAGAGGATTTAGTTGATGTCTTACTTCAACTGAAAGAGAACAACTCGTTTCCCATAGATCTCACCAATGATAACATCAAAGCAGTGCTCTTGGTTTGAATTTTCTTTCATTTCCTTTCCTTTTCTTTATTTTGTGCATTTTAGCAAAAAATGTAGCGTTTATTATTTTTCTTGTCCCTAAAATTTTTTTAAATTTATGTTTTAGTTCCTAGTATAAATTTTGGTTTGTCAAAGTTTTGAACTTTTTCTTTTGTTTTTGTTTTTAGTCCTTATTATCAAGTAAAAACTAAGACATTGACAATTCAACTTGAAATTTATCACATCATTAACAATTTAATGGAACAGTCAAATATAATTTTTGGATAAATTGTGTTTTCAATCCTCCTATATTTAAAACAGTTATTAACATCAATTACACATAACTATTCCGTAAATTTCATAATGGTGGATCATCACTCAATTGGATAATATCATTGTTATGTCATCAATCAACGTTGTTATTTGATAACATGAACTAAAAGTGAAAGTGAAAAAAAAATGGAAATGACTAAAAGCATAAATCTAATTAAAAAAGAAATCTTATTTAAACTGGCAAAAGAAGAGTACTTGGGTGAAAATTGATTTTCATTGATTCATTCAATTATTAACTGTAGTTTTTTTTTTACAGAACTTACTTGTAGGAGCAACAGGTACAACTGAAGTCACAACTATCTGGGCCATGACTGAACTAATAAAAAATCCAAGCAGTATGAAGAAAGTGCAAGAAGAAATTAGAGGCTTAAGTGGTAAGAAAGATTTCTTGGATGAAGATGATATTCAAAAGTTTTCCTACTTAAGGGCAGTGATAAAAGAGACACTGAGATTGCACTTACCAGCACCACTACTTATACCAAGAGAAACAAATAAAAAATGCATGTTAGAAGGCTACGAAATTCCAGCCAAGACATTATTATATGTGAATGCTTGGGCAATTCATAGAGATCCTAATGCTTGGAAAGATCCAGAAGAGTTTATACCCGAGAGGTTTTTAAATTGCAACATAGATCTTAAGGGACAAGATTTTGAGTTTATCCCATTCGGTGCTGGTCGTAGATTGTGCCCTGGTATGCATATGGCATTTGCTGCATTGGATCTTATACTTGCTAATCTTCTTTATTCCTTTGACTGGGAATTGCCACCAGGAATGAAAAAGGAAGACATTGATACCGAAGTGTTGCCAGGAGTTACACAGCATAAGAAGAATCCTCTGTGTGTTGTGGCCAAGTGCTATATTTAAGATCCAAAAGTCGTAACTACTACTGAAAAAAAATTAAATTAAATAATGATTGTACTCTTCCCACGAAGATTATTAAGTAAAGATGTAAGCACTGCAAAATAAATAAAAAATTCTGTTATGTTTAATCATATGATCTCCTCTTAGGTTTAATTTAATTATACATGCGCCTTTTTTTACATTACTTTAGCAGTGTTAATTAACATTATGATCTTTTGTATAATGAAAATCCAAAAATGTTCCTCCTTGTATTTCCAACACATACCTAACCCTAATCCAATGCACTCCTTCCACGGAAATAAAACATTCTCTCTCTATTTGTTACTCTAATTATATATCTTACTTTGATTTTTCTTTCATCCTCACTTTCTTGATTTTACTTATCTGATATTTTTGTTCTCTTGCTACAAAGTAGAAAAAAATGCTTACAAACTTTCAATCTCCATACATGGTTTGCACATGTTCTATAATTTAGTTTGAGACTCAAGAAGAAATGGGATATAAACACATTAAAATATTTTCTTTGTGTCACTTTACTAAGATGGTTGTCTTTTTTGGACTTTGGAACATATGCAAAATGTTTTATTTTTACTAAATTTCCGAAAATACTTTCTGAAAAGTACTTTCTGGAGTTGAAACATCATTATAGAATAATGATATAGGGATTTTTTGAGTATTTAGAGCATCAATGATAATAAGGGGGAGTGTACTTAGAATATATGGAATGTGGATATAACAAATGACAAAAAATATAAAAAATGAATATAGCAAATGGATTAGGCCCTTGAACCATTAAGGGCCATCCTGTGTCAATCACATAAAAAATATAGGAAATTGTTATTTTCATAACCCTAATTACTAATACACTCCTATTTATAATTATTTTTCCTAAAATAGCCTTGAAATTGTACTCCCCTTTTTGTAATTCTTGTTGCCTCTCCAACAAATGATTTATATACGATAGGATAAATGTTCTCCGCCAAGTTCGACACCCCTCATCTGACCTGCTAGCTAGATAGATACTTGCTAAATGAAAAATAATTATTTCAGCTTCTAGTTGGTAATGAAGCTGGCGTTGCTATTGTTGTTGCATCTAGAAAAGGTGAGATGAGAGGTACGTGATAGTGAGAGTAGGAGAACTAGGTCAAAGCAAAAATTGGAAGAAGTTTAGAAATTGAATTTGGTAGAATTAATTAAGGATAATGTTCATGCATATGACGAGAATATTGGAAACTAAATGCATGAAATTATGCACTCGTCCCTTAACCATTACTTTTTTTGTTTGTTTTTGTTTGGTTGTGTGGTGTTTAGTTTCTTTGGTAGGTAGTGTAGTGACCTAGTTTCAAGTCTTGCTCTCAACATTAATTAATTAATGTATTTGCTTAGTTGGTGCATGATATTTAGTTATGCCATCCATCTTGACAAATGGCTTTGTGGAGAAATTTGAATCCAAGCCAGTGGTGCAGGTAGACGTGGGCAAAAAAAAATTAAACTGCACTGAACTGATATTGAATCGGACTGCAATTGATAAAAAAATAACTGAATTATTTTCAATAGATACTGAACTGAACAGAACTACTGTAGAATTCAGTTTTTTCAAACCGAACTGCTGCGAATAAAATTTGCTAACCTAACAGTTAACTGAAAATAACTGCTGCTATACTTTTGCGCCACCAACCAACCACTATTTGCATATGCTGCACAGAGGATAAGCATCCAAAAGGCAAAGATAGGCTTTTAAACCACTGTAACCAAGACTTTAATATTCATAAATTCAAAACAGAATTAATGAAGCCATGCACTTGGTCCCATTCTTTGGATGACACCTCTTGACATGCAAAATCCTGCACCAACTTGTGTAGATATGGCTTAAATAATTTATCTTAAAAAAAAAAAACTTTAATTTTTATAGTACCAAAGAGTTCCCTACGTCCAGGTGTAATCAAATTTCATTCAGGTGTTAGAATCTAAATTGCCATTTTCATAGATTAAGAAACCCATAATTTTAAAAATGCTTAAACTTATCTTTAATCTTTTTGTTCATAGCAAATTTGAAAAATAACAATCTTTCCTATAAAATCATTATTTTAATAAATAAAATATGTTTAACTCACTACTACATAACGGGGATTCAAAGACGGTTCCAAGAGGCTTTCAAAGACGGTTCTGCACCCATCCTTGATACGAACGTCTTTGAAAGTGGACACTTTCTAAGACAGTTCCAAGACCGTCTTTGAAAACAATTTTTTTTTTTAAGTTTCTAAGACTGGTCCAGAGGGAACCGTCTTCGAAAGGGAATACATACGAAGACGGTCAGGAGAAGAAACCGTCTTTGAATATTTTTATATTGTTTATTTAATTTTTTTTGGAGTTTCTAAGACGGGTGCAGAGAGAACCGTCTTCGAAAGGTAACAGACGAAGACGGTCTGCACAACAGACCGTCTTTGAATCCTTTTATTTTGTTTTTTTAAATATTTTTTTTGGAGTTTCTAAGACGGGTGCAGAGAGAACCGTCTTCGAAAGGTAACAGACGAAGACAGTCTGCAGAATAAACTGTCTTTGATCCTTTTATTTTGTTTTTTAAAGTTTTTGGAGTTTCTAAGACGGGTGCTTAGTGAACCGTCTTAGAAAGGTTACATGCCAACACGTTCCCAGTTAATACCGTCTCTGAATCCTTTTATTTTGTTTTTTTTTTTTACTTTTTTAGGAGTTTCTAAGACGGTTTCCTGGGGAACCGTCTTAGAAAGGAGACTATACCAAGACGGCTGACACTGGAACCGTCTTAGATTGTTATTTTTAAATTTTTTCTTTGAAAATATTTTTTCATTATTTTACTATTCATAACCATCTATCATTCGCAACTTTCGTTTAATGTTAAATACTGTAAAAGGAATCATTGAATGCGAAAGCTAATACATGAATAAAAAATAACAATTCTATACCAATCATTACTAATACAATGATTTTTTGTTGATGTGCAGGGATAGATCGTGATAATGTCTTTTGGCTTATGTAGAGACTACTTTTTTTTTTTAGTTAAGCTTTTCAAACTATTTTGATGTCTTAAGTTATATGCCGGAATTAGTAATATTCAAACTATTCTCATTTTTATATTTTAATGACAATGATGATGATTAAATGTAGATAAAGTATTTCATATATATTTTCTTTTGTTTTAATTTTTTTGTTGAAATATTTTTTTATGCTTTAGTTCTAAATTTATATTTTAAAAATATAATTGGACAAGAATATATATAGATTTTTAAAGCAATTATTATAAAAATAATAATTTTTATTTATATGACCATTTAAATTTTAAAATATAATTGGATAAAAAATGAAATATAATAAATTAAAATTATTTAATTCAAACAAAAAATTCAAAATATAAGAAATTTAAATTATTTTATCCAAACAAGAAATTTTAAATTAAAGGAATTTAAATTGGTTTATCCAAACAAGGAATTTTAAAAATCCAAGAATTTTAATTGATGTATTTCAATTTCCCTGAATTTCAAATTCCTTGAAATTTTAAAATACTCCATCCAAACACACTGTAAAGGACATTGGGAATTCAATGATTCCTATCATAATACATGAACAAAAAGGAAGAATAAAATCTATAGTTCGTAACTGTTTAAAATTTGTAAAGGAGTCAATGTCATGAACCATTGAAAACCACAAATCACATTAACTTCGGCTACGGCATCAAGTTATACAGTAAAGTACATAATGAGTCAATTCCAAGTAAACCAATAAGCTAGGGGTTGCTTACTCATTCACCCAGGCAAAAGGAGCGGTAATATTTAGCAAATCTCTCACATTCACCTGAGTTTTCAACCTTTGCTACCAAGCATCTGTAATTAAAATCCATATTAAGCAAAAGATTCTAAATAACAGTTTTTTTAGAACCAGACAGCCAATGTCAAGAAATCCACCTATCAAAGTGTATGTAGCGAGTGAAACCATGTCAGGTTTGATTTGTTGTAGGAAAACGGAAATCAGCAGCTGCAGTATTCAGTTCAATCTAGCAGGAAGTAACAAAATAATAAGTTAGGGGGAAAAATCTACAGATTTACAGAAGATAGGAAGATACCTAAGCTGTTGCATCAAAATTGAAATTCAAAACAACAAAATATATAAGACAGCAGAATTTACATCTCAGGTTTCTATTCCATGCATTTTAAGGCTCAAGTTCACTTACATAATGCTACATACCAAAATCTGCCCAAATCGAATTTGGGATGTAAGAGATATATCTAGAACGACATAACAGGGGTTCAAACCAATTCACATACTCTACATTTATAATATTGATAGTTTCAAGACAGCATCGGATCCACATTATTTTCATAGACAAATTTCTGAAGTTAGTTTCATTCTGCTGACTTTATTTATACACTTGGCTATGGTCAACAGCTACATAAAGTCACTATAGTTTTACATGTCTTAAAGGTACAAAGAAACATGACAATTATCACTAACCAGAGGTTTAAGTTTCTGACTCCCTAAAATTACTCAAACATACACATCATGCAGAAAAATTCTACAGCTACACCACTTCATTATATGCAGCCATAATATTTGTAAAATATTTTATGGAACTCTTTCCTTTATGGGGCTAATTGCATTTGGAAAGAAGACATGTGGATGTAGATCAGTGTAATTAAAAGGACAAGGTCTGGTTCATAATGGTATGTTTACGCGAATCATTTGAAGACACGGTACAATCATTAGTAAATCCTAGAAAGTCAAAATTTTAGTATACCAAGCTACTAATTGTCATTTTTGTATTTTGCTTATAAAATCTCAACCACACAAAACAACTATATGCAGATTGCTCAAAGAATAGCCAACAAGGTTTGCATCCAAAAGTTTGGAAAGGTTGGTGAATGTAAAGCTATTACATGCAAAGAAAGTGGAGTAATTTACTATGGTAAAGATGGCAGAAAAAGCGTTGAGATTTCAGCCTCAAAAAGAACAAGTACCGGCACTTCAGACATCAGGGGTACATTTTAAAACATTTTGGGAGTTCGAAGTTGATGTTGATGTTAGGTACATTTATTCAAACAACGTGCATGCTATGCTAAATGCTTATGGGGTGGAAGCAGCGAGGGAAACATGAATATACCAGTCCAATATCTTGGTGCACCTTATTCAGGATGAGAAGTCCAATACACTAGTCCACTGTATGCAATGAATTCAAATTAGAATATAAGCATTGAACAATAAATAAAAAAGAGAAGAATGTATACCATTTTTAAAATTGAAATAAACATAAAAATTGGTCCAGAAGGGAGACACAATTATGCTTTAAAATTTCAGTTTCAGAGAAGGACCTTGATAGGGAGTATTTTTAATTGCATTTTCAAGCTGTTTTGGGGGAAAAAATTATTTAAAAATCAGGACTGTAGAAAGTGTTATCGTAAACAGACCATTAAAATAAAAATTAGGTTAAAGTTTCCAATGAAATGCTAGCTGTTTGAAAATCATTTTGAAAGAGCTTTCTAAATATCCACTTCGGTAAAAATTTCTTCAACATTTTCAATTTTGAGGCTTTCAACACATAAATTATTCATTTACAAAGACAAAGTACCTTTGCATCACAGCTGAAGGCAACAAGAACAGCTATGCTAAATGAAGAGCCACAGCTTCAGTCTGTAAACAGAAGGAAGTGATTAAAATAAATTCACAAGACAGCTATGCTAAAGGCTTATGGGGTGGAAGCAGCCAGGGAAACCATCATCAGGGAAGTACAGAATGTTTCAAAAGGAATATTAGTTGTTCCAGAAAACGGAAAACAATACCTCACTTACCTGGGTTAGTATCACACAGAGGAATCCATTACGTAGCTAAGGCACTGAACGATGGAGTAGGAGAGCGTCAGCTCCAGGCACTAATCGACGGCGGTGGCCACGAGAGAGTCGGCTTCAGTCCACCACCTTCAGGGAGACAGCTTGGGTGACGACGTACGTGAGGGACCTTCAGGGGAGGAGTTTAGGGCAGGGAGACCAAAATGGAGTGTAGCTGTATTCTCTAAGTCCTTGGACCATTTTGGAGAGGACAGCAAAACGGCAGCGTTTCAAAATGGGCCTGAGTGGATTCTAAGACGGTTATTGTAACGCTTCTTTGAAAACAGAACAACGAAGACGGTTACTCGAAAATCGTCTTTGTTTGTAACGATCTAAGCCGGTTTTTAGTCACCCGTCTTTGAAATTGTCCTCTATATTACAAAAATGCCACCGCTCCATCTTCTAAGACGGTTTAGGAACAACTGACCAAAAATGCCCGTCTTAAAATGTGTTTAATGTAGTAGTGACTTTTGACACTTGTAGTATAAGAAACGTATTCTAACGCAAATCATTGTAGAAATGAAAAGCAAAATAAAATAAAAAATGAAAAGGGGTGTTTTTGTAATTAAAAGTGAAAATAAAAAAAAATATTTTCTCAAAATAATGACATTTGATATACTTGGTTCATGATGCATTTGAAATAAGTGAAAATAAAAAAAAAAAAAAGGGATGTGACATATATAAAGATATTTTAATCTCATTCTTAAAGGTGAAAATAAATAAATAAAAAAACAAAATAAGTGATTCTTAAATATAAAATAAAAGGAATGTGACGTATATAAAGATATGTTTATCTTTATACTTAATAATATGCAATCAAATCATTTTTAAAAGTGAAAATATTTTAAAAAAAATAAATGATCTTTAAAAACAGTTTAAAGCAATTCACATCAATTCAGAATAGTCCGGACCAGTTTGGAGCATAACCAATTTAGAGAATAATCCAGTTTGATCGATTCAGTCAGTTAAAATTGTTACTAAAACAATTCAGTTTAGTTTATCCAAACTGTTTGACAGTTCAATTTGGGTGAACTATAAATATAATTTGGAACAGTTCATCACAATTCTATTCGAATTGAACAGTCCTAGATGCAGGTGTTAACAAGATCAATGAAGTTTAGGGTTGAAAAAATGAAGCTTAGGGTTTGTAAGGAAGAAGGGGCATAGGACTTGGCATAGAACTTCCGCTTTGTAGTCATATTGTAGGGATTAATGCGGTCGGCTGGAGGTGGTGGTTATACGCTGACACCGAAACAGAGGAGTGCAGAAAAAGGGAAGTGCAAATAGCAATTCCCAAAAATAAATTGGACCATTGTGAATAAAGCTGACCCAATCGTAAACCTAAGAAATCTAACAACTAATTAATCCATATTGTAGTAAACAAATTAGATTTAGATTAAAATAAGTTAAAGGTTATTTATGTTTTTGTCCCTAAACACATTTTGGAAAAAAATCATTTTTTGTCCCTTAACAAAAAAATTATCATTTTTATGTATATTTTCCTCTATTTTGATTTTATCTTTTGATATCAAGTAATAGCATTAACTGAAGTTTGAAGGCATGATATAATCGCTAACTTCATACCATTAACCAATTTTTTTTGTTGTAATTATGTTATTGATATGGAATATTCAATAATTTTGTTGATGATTAATCTTTGTCGGGAAATCTGATCACCTTATTCTCCTCTTCTAACTACGTTTTTTCATCTACTTGAACTCGAGACCTTGTTTAGGAGAACTAAGACCAGCATCACTCGGACCAATGACTTATTGATCACCATTAATCAATTTGACATAATAATAACATTTTTTTTATAAATTATATTTTTTAAATCTTTAAACTTTATTGTCACTTTAGTCCTTACCATTTTTTTTTTGTATATCTAATAAAGCCTCTCCGTCTCGGTGGTGTTGCCAATCTTCCAAAACCACTTTTTTTTTTTTTTTTTTTTTTTTTTTTTTTTTTTATAAAAC
>PYAF01003848.1:87026-102313 GCA_007407185.1 Glycine tomentella
GTTAAAAAATATTACCCATAGTTAATTGCTGAAAATATGTAACTTTATAATATTTATTTTACCTTGGTCAAATGTTTTTTTTTTTGTGTTTTTTGCAAGAAATTTTATTTATTTATTTTCATTAAAAGAAATACTAGCACAAGGATTTAAGCTAGCAAAATGACTAGTGTGTTTGAAAGTGGTGAAGGTTTCGCCATCGCTATTGGCTTTGGTGTCACTGCAGCGGCAACGACGATTTGTTGTTGATTAACGGATCATATGGTTTGTTGAAGTAATTAATGAAAATTTTTGTGCTTTTATGTCGTCAAAAATTGTTTATAACTTTATAAAAAGCTTCAACAAACATTTATTAGTGATTTTTTAACCACTACAAAGCAAATTATCATAAATACCAATAACATAATAATAAAGATAATGAAACGTCATCATTTAACGGTGTGTAAATAGATGGAAAGGACTAAAATTTTAACGGCAAAAACAAATCTAGAAACTTTGACAAATGAAAATTTTGTTTAAGAATTAAAATCCAAAATTTAAAAAAGTTGAAGAAGTAAAAACTTAATTAACCCTTAATATTATACTTAAAACATCTGACATTTTAAATTTTAGATTAAAATAAGTAACAAATAACACTTTCAATAACTTTTTTTCCTCTTAATTTTATTACTTTTATAAACTAGAGTGATAGCATATCACACTTAGAAAAAACCAAATTGTCTATTTACCCATTCATGTGTGTCCGGACGAATTAAGTATGAAGTTTAAGGATTTAAATCAAATGGTTAGCTGTGACATGAGGACGAATCAAGAGATATCTATAAGATTGATTCGATGATTGAAAATAAGAAAGAGAGAAAAATTCGTTAGTTCAAATTCCTATACTAACATTCTAAAAAAATTAATAACTAACATGGATTGATAAAAAAATTAGGGCGAACGATATCTTTCGTCTATGCATGGTGTGTCTTTGCAGCTGGCTTCTCATCATCTTCCATTGCAAGATGACGTTATTGGGGAGACTGAATCTCCGCAATATGGTTCTGCTGCTACTCTCCATGCTGTGGAGTTTAGAGTAATCTCAAGGAAAATAGGTGCGTGAATCATGATAAAAGGAGTGTGTCAATTAGGTGATATATATATGAACCAGAGTCAAAGTCTTGTGTTTAATTTGAAAAATAAATTAAGTCTGATTAAGGGAAAGTCTAATTGTCCAACACATTCGATCCAACACCTTAATAGTAGTGGTATGTATATAGATTCAAATTCTAGATTTCCACAAATTAACTATATAAACATCTATGTTACAAAGGAATTAGGTCCATAGTCATACTATGGTCAAAATCAAACAAAGAAAATATGTTGAATCCGCAAAAGTGTTTAACTACCTTTTGCTTTAGGATATCATTTGGAATACACCCTTTTATATGATCACGTTATTATGGAGGTATCTTATTAGCTAGGGAATATGCCCATCATCATGTATAATTATTTTCTATTGTGGAGAAATCCGCAAAGGTGTGTAACTGTCTTTTGCTCTAGCTAGGGAATATGTAGAATATTTTCAAATGAATGGATTAATATAAGTAGGTAGTATAAGCGAACGATCATACAAATACCCCCTTTGTTTCTCCACGTTAGGAAGCATTTTGAACCTATATATATATATATATATATATATATATATATATATATATATAATTTTCTTTTGCCTTATTTTCTGTTTACGAAGCATATATACTTATTCAAGGAAACTGAATCTTGTTCATTCGTCTCAAGTAAAAAAGCTCTAAGACCATGTCAAATTAATATCTAGCTACTCTTTTAATTAATTTGATTCATTTACTGAAAAATATTGTGATAGTTGTTATTAAACAAAACAGATTTTGCATTAAAAAATTAAAATAGAAAAATGTTAGATCAAAAGTATAAAACCATTTAATAATTTGAAAACAAAAATAAATATTATGCTTTCTTCTTTAGAAAACTATATTTGGTTTCACGAGGGATGTATAAATACTTATATTAGCAACAACTCATTAACGATACCTATTAGAATAAAGAACTCGCCTATCAAAAAAAAAAAATAAGAATAAAGAAAACTTCAAATTAAATATTGTAGCTTGAGCTTTCTACATTCCGAAGCCATTCATTCATTCATTCCGGGACCAGTTCAACAGAAAATAAACCATCTTCATTTTCAGAAGAACTAATCTAGCTTCGTCAGAATTCCCTTCCACCATTGATTGTAAACATAAACTAACAACTTTTAATACTAACAAGTACTAATACAAGATCACATCATTCATATGCATAAGACAAATTCCTAGTACACAATTACTTAATTAGAGACATGCATGGGTAACAATTAATACTCAAAGCCCTACAATTATTAAACACCTTTAGTAGGGAGAGACGCCTACATTAGCCGGTGCGAAAAACCCATCTTTCATAAGCACGTCCTCTGCTTCCTACACTTACACAGAAAAAATTTGAGATTAGGAAACCCTAGAAATAAGAGTCCCCTTTTGCATTAATGTGCTGCCAAAGGAAAAGGAGGTAACAGCAGCTAGGGTTCCCAAGTACCTGACGAACATTAGCTTTCTTCACGGGTTGATGATCAGGCATAAGTCCGAAATGAATGTGTGGAAAATGGGCCCACTGAAAGAAAAAATATGAACCCCGCACATGAGAAAGAAAAAATAAATAAAGTAATTAACCAACTACTAGGTTTGATATATACTTGATTAAATAAAAAAAGAAAAAAGAAAACTCTTCAATTAGTAAAAATTGAAAATAATCTAAAAATGGGAAAAGTCCCTAAGAGAGTAAGATTTAGAATCTCCTTGGATCTCACATTCTTTGCAGCTGCACTAAAGGCCTCTCTGTGGCTTATATCAGGATTCCCAGCTTTGATACGTTGGATCTCATCCCTAAGAATCAAATGGTGTGAAAGCCATTTAGATGCCATCAAAATATAATTAAAAATATGAAATTAAATAGAGTCTCATTTAATTCACCAAAAAAAATTAGTGTCTCATTTTAATTAGTAGAATACTACACTAGTATCACACACTTGATAAAGGGTTTGAGTTACTAAAGTAGCTTTTTTTAGTGTGAATACGTGTTAACAAATTTACCATTAAAACTAGTAGTAATTGATAACATAACATGAAATTATATAATGTTACTAAACTTACTTGATGAAGCGGTTGTAAGCAGATGGAACTCGCTGTCTCTTCTCTGGAGCTGGACATACAACACACGGACATTGCACAGGCAAACAGACAGGAACATTAAATAACTTCGCTGACCTTTTTGCCTAATTCACTCTCTCTCTCTCTCTCTCTCTCTCTCTCTCTCTCTCTATTCTATCATTACCTCATCATTATCTTTAACAATCACTCTCCCAATGGATTCAGCACTATATTTTCGGGGGGAGAATTCTGTCTCACTCAATATATGCATGAAAGGAGACATGCATAGACGCAAAGAGAAATAAAATGATTTAACATGTTTTAGATTTGATTTCTTTTATCTCCCTTAAGTAAAAAACAATAATTAATTTTGCTTGACACCCCTTTTGAAATTTTACTGTAGTAATTGGGAAAATCAAACAATATGGAAAAGGGTTGCTTCAATTTGAAAAATAATGGAAGCTTAGTGTTTAATTAATTTGAAGAACCAAAAACTGGATTTCTGGTAACACTCTAAAGTCTACGTTAATACAGGAAAGGGAGAAAAAGCAATGCATGGGTTAAATGTGCTAAAGATTGTTCTCTCTTTGCCACTTGCGGTATACAAAGAAACCTTAGCCGGCCACTGTTTCAGATTGATAAGTGAGTTTTGATAGGGATAGAACCTTTTTGTTTGTTTTGTTTTTTCTTTTCTCCCTTTATTGGTTAAATGACACACAGCACTATGAGCTTAAAAGAAGTGTGAAATGGACTGAATGGTATCAGAAGAGTTTCCCTTTTATTTTCCTCTAGCTTTTCTTTGGTGGTATCACAAGGATCTCTGATCATCGCCCCCGAGAAGCAGAAAAGGGAAAGTCGAGAAAAAGAAATGCAAAACAAACTTGTAAAACAGGTGGAGGTTTAAACTTTAGGTTTTTATGCAAAGGAAAGCAAAAGTATAAGAAAGCTCTTGTGACTTATTCAACAGTGATTAGGTTAAGAAAATTAGAGAAAATTCTCACGTCTATTAGCTGATGGAGGCTTAGGGGTTTCTTCAGGTCCTCCTCTCATGGTGCTCATGACCAAATCATTAGGGTTCGGCAGCTGATTCATCATCATGTTTGTTGAAGGCGCATTACGAATATCCTCCTGAAACATTAATCCCAATATATTCATATAATTGATCATTAGTTTTTTCATTTCAATTCTTCTCCTTCAAAAGAGAGTATAAACTAAGAAAAAAAAAACCCTAACACAAAAGGGTATATAATCTACTAATTAAGAGCCCTAGCTAGTATTAGTTAATGTCAGTCATACACACACATTATATAAACATATACCAGAAGATTTTGAGGACTGAAGAAAGTGTGGCCAAGGTGAAGCTGATTGGCACTTGGAAGAAGCAGTCCACGCATGTTGACTGAGAGAAGGTTGGTGCAATGACCACATCTCACAGTGACAGTCTTGAACAAGCTGGTGCAAGGAACACTCACCTAAAATGTTTGAAATTAAAACAAGAAAAAGAAGGATCATGTCATGTTATTAAGAAGTAAAGTAGATAAGTCAAGACTTAATTATAAGAGTGATGGCATTATAAGAGAGGAAAAAAGTGAAGAGAATGGTGATGAATGATGATGATGATACCGCGAGGACAGTGTCACAGAAGTTGCAATGGACATAGCAGAGCTGGTCGGAGGGAGAGAGGTGTTGTTGGTCCGGTGAAAAGGAAGTGGATGAGGAGGACATGTTGTTGATGTTGTTGCTGCTCCTTTTTTGTTGTTGATTTCCTTTCTTTCCTTTCTTTTCTTTCCTTTCTTTTCTTTCTGATGATTTGATTTGATTGATGGGATTGACTGATCAGTAGTAGCGGTTTTGGTGATGGACAGATAAAACTTCTCCTATGGATCTGATCCTCTTGATTGTTGAGTTACTGTTAAGGGGAGAGGAGAGTGCAAACAAAACAAACCAAGAAAGAAAGGGAAAAGAGAGACAGGGTGAAGAGATATGCCACTTAAGTATTAAAGGGTCGAATATACCTAGAAAGTCCTTTCGTTCTCTCTCCATTTTCATCTCTTGCTATATATAATATAATATCCCTCTCTCTACTCGCTAGATAGCTCCACATATTTTTTTGCACTAGTGTGTTGTTAGTCATGTCTTACAATTATTTACTATTAAATTTTAAAGCTTTTTCATATTTTTCTGTTTATTTAAGATATTTAATTTTTACATAAAAATGAAAATATGTGATGTTATGTGTTATTCTAATTAAAACCATAGTTTTATTATTTATTAGAATCGAATTCAAGTATCAAAAGATTTATAATTCAGGCACAATTTAATCAACTGAGATATACTACCTTGATATTAAAAGCTTAATTTTAAATTACACTAATATTATCATTGTAATTGGTACACCACCATGTTATCACTATAAATGTGGTTGCATATATAGAAATTAAAAGAGGTTTAATTTTCGTACATCCTTAACTCAACCAATGAAAAATTCATATCAATAACATAGTAAAAAAATTATTTATAAAAATTTGTAATTATCTTAAATATTAATTTAAATTAATAATTATCAAACCAAAATATGTTATGATATTTATAAATAAATGACAATAAAAAAATATTTTTTCATGTCAAGTGTATACAAATTCATATCAAAGACTCAAAAGCTTGTAATATCATCTTTATTATGATGAGCATCGTTTTTCCTCAAGGTGCATATCCAAACACACTAAAATTCAAATGAAAAATCTTGCCAAGGTTTAATTATTTGCTTACTAGTTACATACAAAACCTTATAACTGCATAAACATGAGTGATTGCTAAATGTAATCAAGTGATATGGAATTTGAGTCCAAAGTTCATTTCCATGAACTAGTTAGCATACAAATAAAGATACTAAAAACACATATTTGGACAAATTGTGAAGTAATTATAATCACAACTAAAAAAATGAAAAGAAGTAAATGAATGGTTGGCATTCCCAATGGATGTGTGTGTGTGTGTGTGTGTGTGTGTGTGTGAGAGAGAGAGAGAGAGAGAGAGAGAGAGAGAGAGAGAGAGAGAGAGAGAGAGAGAGAGAGAGAGAGAGAGAGAGAGAGAGAGAGAGAGAGCAGAGGCGGCAGAGGTGGGGGAACGGAGAGCGAAAGGGACGTGTGCATGGGAGTGATTAGCTTTGGCTCATTCACCTGTTGTTTTCAAAGTTAAGAAGGTTTACAGTGTGTCCTCGGTTTTCTACAATTCCATTTCTTCGTGATGACATTCATTCAATTTTTATTATTTTATTTTATTATTCATTCATGTCTATCAAATCAAATCAAATCTTTGTTCTTTGTAAAACTACTATCTGCGTGCGTTGGTTTTTAAAAATGTTGTTGCAAAAGACTGAATGAATGAATGAAGAAGCCCTAGATAGATGCCAAGGCGGGCCAGTACTGCAATCAAGATGTTATGTTAAGAGCCATCTTGTTTTCTAGACCCTTGTGACCCACCTCATCACTTCTGCCATTAATTTCCCCTTTTCTTTGTTGCAATCAATGGAAAATCGTGCATACAGTAGTACCTCATCATCTTTATTTCGTAACACCACTGTTTATTGTGATTCCGATCCCTTGTGTTCTTTTTTAATATGTATCCAAGCATATGCATTTTTTTTCATCTTGGTCGCTCATAATATGCATATGAGAGTTCATTTTAAATTCCAAGTTTAGGTTTTGAAATAAAGTGCACATTGTACGTTATATCTTAATGATATCTTATAAAAGTATACAATCAACAAATAGAAATAATGCGTAGTTCATTTTTGTAATGATTTTTATTAGAATATGATTGAAGAGAAAGAGACAGGACAAAATTTGAATCCTTTAAAAGTTTACTATTTTCTTTTGGATTCATGTTTTGAACTCATTGCTACCAGTATGAGCTTTTATAAGAGTTTGACTATCTTTGTACTTTAACTAATAATGTATTTCGATCACAAAAGGAAAAAAAATGACTTGTAAAAACCATATAAAGAGATACAAATGAAGGTATAATAAATATTATTAAGTTTTAGATGTTAATAAGGTATTTGAAATGATTAGGTGGCCATGAATCAATGCCTAAAAATTAATTTTTCAAAACCTCTTTCTAGGATCATATGATTTTTTATCAGTGAGAAAGTAAAAACATATGAATTTTAGTTTAAAATTGAAAGATAAATATATGATTTGTCCAATTAATTTTAATGTTTATATATAAAAACTCTAAAATTATAATAAAACATTTCCATGAAAAGATTTCATAAATTATAAAGATATTTACTAATTTAAATTAATCTTATGTTAATCCTTAATAAACACTCCAAAAATAGTCAATTTCACGCGTAAAGATGAAATTATCCTCAACCAAGTCCCGGGTTCGGAACTAGCTAGCAACGTCCAAAAATTATGCTCAACCAAAATAATTATATATATATATATATATATATATAATCTTAAATTTTAATTAAATGTAGTATTTTACACAACTCAGGCATAGAATTACGTATCAACTCTAATTTTAACAGCATTAAAATTAAAAAAATTAACTGTATAATATTTTCATTCAAATAAACCCTAAATTATTTGTCGATAAAAGTTATTTAGGATGTTTTTTAGGTTAGCCAAAATTCACCATAAAAGTAAACCAGATATCCCAACTCATGCTCAACGTACAAACCAATTTAGAACAAGCCAACAAGATTCGCACCTCAGTTAACAACATATTCTCAAACAATTCAAAGGGTTTTACACACTATTTTTAAAAAAAAACAAAATACAATAATGACAACCGTATATTCTATCAGAAAACAAAGTTTAAAGCCAGAATATAATCAGGACCACCAAAGATATATGTGAGTGTGAGTGAATGGGTTTGAGATATGGATACTAAATGTATATATCTCTTTCAATAGGAATTCTAACATTGTTTTGCCACGATACGATTGACTAGACCCAATCCCTTGATCATATTATTACCTTTTATTCCAAAAATAAAGAGATGATTCCTAACATGAGGATTGAAGGAAAAGCTTTAAAAATTTGGTGAAATAAAATAAGATAGGATTTCACTTTCACATTTGATAAGTTATAAATGTGAGCTTTACCTATCTCTACGATAAAGTAAATTTAAATTATTGATTTGTAAGCAATTTTGTTTACAGTTTCATGTTTGGATTGGAACACTATCCTTTTTTCTTGAATTTTTGTTTTCCAAAAAAATATTAGGATGAGGAAAAAAATGTAATTTGATTGAAAAGTCTAGGATATTCAATTATTAGAATGAGGCACTTGGTTACTATATCTATCCAACAGTCCAAGGGAAGTCATCTGGTGACGACGTAACCATTCAAATGCATTCTCAAGTACTGGTTGACTTGAGGGTCATTTGCTTCAGCTAACATCCAAGGTACAACAATGGTGTGTATTTTTATTTGAAAAATGTTACATGAACACTCACTTTATTATTTGACAAGAGAAAAGGAAAAAAAATATATATAAATATGATAGAATTTATGATTGTGATAAAAAAATAAATATAAAAAAATTAAGAAATGTTGGAAAGATACTTAAAATAATAAAATATTTATATATTTTTTTAATAAAGGAAAGATGGTCCTTATGTTAAATGTTTTTTTTGTCTTACAATGGTATAATAGAGGACCCCACCTCTCGACACAGTGACCAAGCGGTTCATCTAAATTAGGCTTGATTTTTTGTTTTATCTTTTACTTTTTACGATGACTTCTTATATATAGTGTATTTCACAACTGATTTTATTATTAAAAGTAATCAAAATGTCACTGTTATTTTGGTGTTGGAGTATTAGATTAATCCAGGAACTATTTTCACTAAATAGCATAATATTAGGATTTAGGAGCCTAGCTAACCCAAGTGAATAAAACTTAGGTGGTTTTCGCTTTCTTGTATTGTACATGTTATTCTTTTAATCAAAGTTATTTCACTATTGAGTTGATCTTTAATATATGATATACTAAAACAAAAGTTTAATTTTTATTAAAAAACAATGTCACAAACACTTGAAGCACTGCAACTAAAATTATTTTCAATATATTAACGTGGCTTACAATATACATCATGTCACTTGATGCGTTGTGTAATATTGAAATTATGGCAATATTGCCAGTAGCCACGTACGCCATTTCAGTGAGATTCAAAATCACGTAAAAGCATTGAAACATGATGATTTTCATCGGCCATAGTTGAACTGTAGTTTTTTTTTTTTTTTCAATTTTATCTGATTTTCACTTTTTTCTTCTCATCGTCATTTTTTCTTCTTTTTATTTTATTTTTAATCTATTATTGAGTTTATCTATCATCAACTCCAATTAACTTGAATTAAAAGTACTGTAGATGTTGATATATATATATATATATATATATATATATATATATATATATATTAGTTGTTATAGTTGTCTTCGTTAATCGTTAGTATAGATTTTATATGACCAATTAATCTATTATATATTATATAAACATTAGAGATTAGAGACTATATTAACAGTATAATGTATTATTTTGGCAATAAGTTTCTGCTTACATTCATATTAAAATACAAATAATGGAAACTACTGCAAGCACAAGTTAGAACTTTAATATAAGATTTTACATTATTTAGAACCATAAGAAAAGAAAATGTCTGACTTGAACGCAAACACACATTGGCTTATTTAATTCTAACAAGGTCGCGCGTGGGTAGCTTGGATCACTATCACCGATCAAAAGTTCTGTAGATCACATGCTCTAGCTTAAAATGTTTATTTCTTCAATTTGGCTGCATAGTCCATGGAACAAAATTATGATTTAAATTATACATGAAACCGTCATTCTTACAATTTTTCAACAATTACCTCGTAATATTATATTTTTAGGATCAGATAGATTTCACTAATAAATCTTAGATACCATAATTAATTAAAGCATATAATGAACGAAACTAGGTCATGTTACTTGAAAATTAATAACCTCAATTGAGATCTAACTTTCAAACAGAAAGTTCGCGGCAAGATTTACATCTGGTAAGCTTACCTTAAACATTGAAGAGGACAAAAAGAGGAATACCTGGGAATCCCTACATATTTTTTAAAGTCATATTTGTCGTATTATGTGTAAAATTATCTTGAATCAACATTAATAACACATTACTAATAAAATTAAACTTTAATCTAATAGATCAAGACATACACATGTCATTTTTGACTCAGATAAAAAATATCATTATTTACAGATGATTCATAAATAAATAAAAAATGATTATCCAAAATAACCTCCATGCACAAAAAAATTGACCCACGAATATGACAGGGAAAGTAACTTTACAAGGAGTGCCCAAGATCTAGATCTTGAAGTGGCTGAACATGGACCTTTAAGAAAGATAAAGAAACAAGTATATAATTAAATTGGAATTTAATTTGCATTAATTGGTCTATATATATGTTTTTAAGATCGAATTGAAATGACATTTTCGAGTTAAAGGCGTTTTTCTTTTTTTAGGTCAAGTTAGAGGTTCAATCATCTGCCAAATCAACATTTTCCACTCCTGGCCAGGTACTCACACCTCTTTTTTTTTTTTTTTTTTTTTTGAAGTAACTCACACCTCTAATATGAGTGATTTTACTGATTTGTATATGGACATATCTGTATTCCTCGATTTGTCTCGCAATTCAAGGGGTTTTGTCGCTTTTCAAAAAAAAAAACTTGTAGGGCTTTTGATCTAGATGCACTAGATGCTAGGAGAATATTAATGTGATGAGCCTAGCTATATCAAACTCAAGTTGCTATATACTTTCTAGGTCCAACTACAAGCTCGGTCAATCTACCGCTACGTCCCTAAAATCGATGGGAATCAAAACAGAAATCTTGGTGATCACGCGAGTTTCCTAGGTCTTTAATTCGACCAATTAATTGCTAACAAACTTCATTTTTCCTTTGGCCAAGAAAATAAATCAACTAAGAGTATGGAATTGAGTATCTTGCGGCTGGTTTCAGACTGCGATTTACAAATGGATAAGAGTATTTTTCGCGGTCATCTATTGGATTAGTCTTGAAACACGCAACATTGCATGTTGAATGGGAATCCAAATAGAAACTAAGTACATTTTTTGATTTGTAGTTAAAATTATTATGATGCGTATTTTAATTAATACAAATTTAATGAATTAAAATATAATAAAAATAAAACCAAAGAATCTTTATCTTTTGACAGAATTATTTTTGCCTTAAAAATCATTTGTACCATATTTCTAAATATGCACTAAGTAACTAAGAAGATTGAACAAGTTAGTAAATAGTTAAGTTTTTAAAACATGTTATGAATTTCTGGTCATATGGATAGAGTAGATTTTGATGAAAAAAAGAAAAAATCCACTTTAATAGTTTGTAAGTCTCAAAAGGAATTAATCCCCAACTAACTATCCGTTGTGTGTATATCCTTCATTCATACCAAAATAAAATAAGTTTCTAGTAATACATTTTTAATGTACCAAAAAAATATTAATACATTTATTACATTCAATTTTAGAAACGGAATTTTGATGGTTAGTTAAGTTTATTACAGCACAAATCTGGGGAACACATTACTGATTTGACTCCTCAGACATCACTTTCTCATACACACATACATGTAAAGGCCTGTCAGTGATAGCAGAAATTCAGAGATCTTTAAATTTCGTTGGCTTTCCTTTGTCCTTTGTAAGAGAATTCATTCATTCATATATATTTTTCTTTTGGGGGGTTACTGAATTCAATTTAGTTAGCCCTATGCTAATAGTGTAGCCTCTATACAACGGGTTTTTGTTGCCTTTTGGAGATGCTTGCAAAGTAACCCTAACTTTGCTGAAAAAGATGGCTATCACTTCCACCTTTGCTTAGAATTTGTAGAAAGCTATTACTTCGCATGCCACTTGTCCAATTGGGCTTTCTCTTCTTCGTTCTAAATTAATAGGGCACATATATATGTTCCTCTCACTGTCTCTAACAAGTAGTGCATATGAATGAATAATTAGCTATAGCATGTTGTTGTTGAGTTGCAAAGAGAAGTGTGGGGTCTTACCAAAAGGGTTGTTTTCTATACTTTCAGCGTCACTAGCGCCGGGGCATGAACAAAATCCTATAAAGTGTGTCCACACAGAGATAACGATTACATCAACCAAAAGAGAAGGAATAGTAATGATGATGCTGTGTGGAAATAAAATAAAATTATAGTAATTTTTAATGAAAATGTTTTTCGTGATAAACATGCAGTTTATCAGAATATCTTTAACAACTTTTCCCCACATATTATTCACCCTTGTTTTAACTAAAAAAAGTCACGTACCTATGAATATGATGACACATATTTTTACCCTTTGTAATATGCCAAATCAAATATACGTTCAGAACTTTTATTTAACAATTGACAATATATCTCCTTTAAGTAATATATAATTATAATTCAAGTTAAATTAATAAAAATTAATTTTATATATATGTGTGTGAGTGGGGGGTGGTGGCTCTATCCTATAATTTGAAATTTGGTGTTGCTTATAGAATTTAGCAAAGTGAAACAACATTATTGAACCATAAATCCTTTCTTTATTCCCAGTGATTTATCTGATGAGATAGCGAACGAAGAAGTTGATGAATCCATTCTTCTCATTCTCACTACAGTGAATAACAATAATCAAATTCTGATTGGGGATTAAAAAATTACTTTCACGAATTCATAAAAAATCGAAATGAACATTGAAGATAATGAAGAAAATGAAGGAATACAAGGTCTAAATAAGATTGAAGAAAATGTGAGACTTGATTCTCGATAGCCAAAAACTTCAAGAGAATGAAAAGGGATGCGAGTTGCAACTTGTGTAGAAAACAGAAGTAAATATAGAAGGAAGGTTCTGCATTATTAACAGTAGGGGCTGGATTTTGAATGCAACTGTGTTACTCTATACATTTGCAGGTCCCAACTGAATCATCTGGATTAAAAGAATTGGTAAATCAGTCAGCATGAAAATCTGCAGGAATTACTAAAAATATTTTTAAACTATTTAAAAATTGACTTACGAATTTTCCTACATATTTTTAAGTTACTTGAGAATTATTAAAAAAATATTGAAAATTTTCCAGGAGATTTAAATTTGTGAGAAAATTCACAAGAAATGTAAGAGGTTCCTGTAGAATTTCCTACATGTGGATTTAAATCTGCAAAAAAAAGCATATTATCATGCACTGAAAATTTCACATAAAATTTCTTTGGGAAATTTTTGCAGAAAACTCCATAGAAAATTCATGAATTTCTAGTAGTGACAGTCAAAAGATAGTAGTGAAAATAATAAAAGAAAAAGATCGATATAAGATATTAGACGATCTTAGGGGTCCGCGTAGCCCATGCCGGCCTTGCTTGAAGTGAAATTGTTGATGCGGAGAATGTCCTCTTTCTCTTTAAAGGATCAAGAGTGGCGAGAGTCGAAATTCGTGTTATAGAATATATACTTTTAATTTCATTTTTTTTTCAAATTTTAATCGACAATAAAGAATGAATAATTTGCGTTTTCAAGAAGATGCTTTTTTTTTTTTCTCACATATATCTTCCTTCTATAGACACTAAATGTGATTATATATCATTTTCCGGGAAAGATTTGAACCTTAATTTATCATATTTGTTGGAGAATAATCACTTCATTAGACCTAATCCCCATTGATAGACACTTTTTTTAACTGCTAAATATTTGTCTTGCACTTACTACACTAAAAAAACACACCCTATCTCTTAAATTGAGAGTGACTGATGCTTAGACTGTAAATTACAAATACGAAGAAAAAAGTCTCTTCAAATAACTCACGAACACGAAAAATAAATTTTCCTTCTCATTGCCGTACTAGTTGCAGAATAGAGTTTGTTCTTATAAAATCCCTCTAGCTATCAGGTGTTTCTGTATTACTGTTAGGGTTTATGTATATTAACCTTTTCATATTTAGCGTTTTTTTATGCTGGTTATGCATGTATACTTCATATATAGCCTTAATTTTAAAATGGAAGGAGAAGGTTTATGTGGACCTTCACAAATTAATTTAAGTCAATTTTTTTAACAGCCCATTTTTTAGAATAGCTATTTATTCTCATCAAAAGTTATATCTGCGTCAGGAATTTTACTGCGTATTTGGTTTATGGTCAATGCGGATCTTTCTGAAAAACAATATATAGCGTATTTAGAAATAAGAATCACACGTGAAATGTGAAATTTATAATTATTAATTTTTGTAAATAAACTTGAAAAATCATATATGTAATATGAAATCTAACACACTAATAGTGTATAGTTTATGTATTAGAAATAATGGAGAACACTTCAACTAAGCCGTCTTGTAAAGTTGATGTATTTGGTAAATATTCATCCAATTTTCATTGCAAATGCAAAGTCTAATTCAATGATGATCAATCAATAAAAGCTAAAAAATGAAATTAAATATACACTGTTATTCAATGATGATCAATCAAGAGCATTGCATAAGAAGTTTCAAAATGAGAATGTTATCCAATAAAATTATCAACCCTAGTGAAGGTAGACTTCTCATCATTGAGTGATGCTTCATCTTGCAGTACTATTTTGCTTGGCAATCCTCATTTTTTATTGATGCTAAAAGATTAAAAGATTAGGATAAATTAGTTATTAAAAGATTGATAAATTATATTAATTTTAGTTTTGTTAATCTAAATCTTATTATATTTTTATTACTATTAACTGTTATAATTTTAAATGTTCTCTAAAAATTTAGAGTCAATTCAAATCTTATTAATTCATAAAAAAAATCTTTTAAATTTTTACAATATAAATTCACTAAAACTCAAACTGTAAAATCTTAATCATAACATTTTTATATAAGCTTTTAAAATTCATAAAATAAATTTTATTTTATTTTTTTGAAAATCTCAATTCAATGCACCCCTTAAAATCATCAAGACGTTTTTAACTGTTGTGTCATAAGTTTTTTTTTTGTTCTTTCAAATTTTTTCTCCTGTTTTTGTTCTCATAAAACTTTTGTATTTCATTTTGATCCATTTCCTTATTTAATTACATGA
>PYAF01003848.1:102413-133427 GCA_007407185.1 Glycine tomentella
AAGCTTTTAAAATTCATAAAATAAATTTTATTTTATTTTTTTGAAAATCTCAATTCAATGCACCCCTTAAAATCATCAAGACGTTTTTAACTGTTGTGTCATAAGTTTTTTTTTTGTTCTTTCAAATTTTTTCTCCTGTTTTTGTTCTCATAAAACTTTTGTATTTCATTTTGATCCATTTCCTTATTTAATTACATGACTAATAGGATTTAGAAAACACGTTTGATATTTTCTAAATAACAAGAATTAAAACAAAAAATTTCCAAGACATGCATTAAAAGTTTATAACTTTTTTAGAGACTAAAATAGTAATATAAGAAGATAGAGTAAAATGAAATAATTTTAAAGAAACTATATCCAACAATTTTTTTAAAAAAATCAAAACAAAAATAATTATTTAAGCTAAATTTTAAAAGATCATTTTAGCTTTTTTATTTTTTATACCATGTTAGTTGATGTAGAGTATCAACCGACTTTATTAATAATTAATTTTCATCAAAGAATTTGACTATTTTTAGTGAAATTCTATCTTTTCAATCATTTTTTTCACTTATAAAACTTAAAATCCAAAACAATGTTTAAGATGATTAAGTTTTATATCACTCAAATTAATAATTTATTGATTATTAACTCGTGTTAGAACTTTGGATTAACGTCATGTTCAATTTAAATTTACAATCACCTACAATATAATAAAACGTCCTGGGCTGCTAACACCAAACCAAAGGAATCTTGATCCTTTGCAGTTTCAAATGAAAATTGTAGATCTAGCCATTAAAATTAATATAAAAAATTATCGACAAAGATTAATTTATTAATTTTTTAAAAAAATGTCAATTAAAAATATTTGAATCTTTTTCTTTTCACTCTTTCTTAACCTATCACTGAATTAATCTCATATCTCCTTAATAGATGTTAACTTATCTGAATGGGTGAGATTCATGGAATTTTACTAAAAACTACATAGGATCAAAATTTTCATTCCGATTATTTTCTTGCGTGCTATATTTTAAAACTCTTGAGAAGAAAAGAATAAATATCCGAACACGTCTGTCATATACATTCACTCATACTCTCTCTCTCTCTCAGTGTGTGGGTAGAAATCCAATAAAGATGACATTTATGGAGCTATCACTGTTTTGACATTTATGTTCGCCTGGAGCCTTTGTACAGCCCTACTGTAACACAAGAACGTACATGCTGCGTAGTTGGTCCTCGGCTACCATTACCATTCAAAACTACCTAAGAAACCCTACTGCTCTAAGCTACAATACTACTACTATTAACTATAAATTAAAGAGAGGTATATTATATCTTCCTCAAGCTTTGTGGCTGGTAGATGCTTAGCCATGTTTTACACTTTTACTAGACATGAAACCAATGTCCTCCTCCTCTTTCCTGCTTCTATTAAACTGCAGGACCACGTGTCCTGATTCTCCAAAAATAGTATGAAGCCAGCTTCTTAATTTGATGGGGGTTTTAGTTTTGTTGTTTTCCTGGAACACTGCAACTCTTCAATTAATGTGCAAATCAAATGGAGTATTATGACTTCCAACATTACCATCTAATACTCCATAATTATTCACTTTTTTTGTTTACACAAGAGTGTAATTTTTTATACGGAGTATCTTTTACATAAGATAATCATGTTTGAATCAGATATAATTATAATGAGCAGAAAAGTTTTCCAAAAACATTTTAATGTAGTTATACGTTGAAGATTCAATTTCAAGACCGCTAATAATGTGCTTGGTTTGGTGGTAAAAACTCATGATAAATACAAAATCATATTGAGTTGCTACAAAAATAATTATTTGTTACTTCTAAATATCATGGTGATGACTTCAACTCACCACCTATCCAAACACACTAATTAAATTATAAAAAAATTATTTCAATTAATTCTCACATGCACTCTGTACGGTACAGATAAGTGTATCATGTATACCTAGACATAAATTTCATTTCAGGTTTTCAAAAAGATATATTACATTATGCTCATATGTGATATCATTATGTACTTACTATTCCCCTTTTTTGTCAAGTCTGCATTGACAATTTTAAGTATATATATTGACAATAAGGATATATATATATATATATATATATATATATATATATAATTGGTTGTGTATTATACACAAATTACAGCGCATGTGTGTATGCACTTGAAATTAAATGTTTGAGCCACATTATGATTGCAATCAATGCTCTGAACAGATACATAATTCAAGAGACACATCTTGATGCGAACATTAAAGTCCACATAATCTAGGAGGCCGACATGATAATAGCGTACTGATTAAATATATGTTTCAGATTTTTTAAGGAGACAAGATGATATTGCACATACTGGGGGAGAGATCTATAAAGTATTACACAAGACATATTTACTTGGTTAAGCTGATAGGAATGTTGAACAAAGGACCACAACAGCATCAAGACATGCAGGGACCACGCCACCAGCAGGGAAAGAAAAATTTGCCAGCAAGTGCATGCACGGCAAGCTGGGATTATGGACAAATAGAGACAAGAAGCAAGTAGTTGTGGTGTTTTCACGTGTACAGACTTCTCCGATATCAATTATCAAATCATGTGCTGTATAAAGTCCAAAAAAACAATGCTTGCTACGACTACAAATTGTGGATAAATTTTGGAGTGTGCAGTTCCCAGTCCCACTCTACCGTGATGTCAACTTTCACTCATTCATTGCTTAAGTCAGCCTTCTTAACTTACTCCAAGTTTACTTATCTGTGGACACACCACCTTTTTCCTATCACAGATCTGAAGTTAACTTCTCATTTGGCACTCGAATACCCTCTAGTAATTTGACAAATATAACCCAATGACCCAACCCCATGCTATCAAAGGAAGAAAACTAAAATTACACAACTGGGTATCCTCATATCTCAAATATCTCAAATGAGAAAATATAAGATTAACTTGATGGTTAAAAAGGGAGAACTTAAGAATGAACAGAAAAGAACGGGGGGAGGACTTAAGAATGAACAGAAAAGAACGGGGGAGGAGGAAAAGAGGTCGTATTGCGACTTCGAATCTCTTCATTAACATTTCTAATAAAATTAACATTTATTGATAAAAAAAAAAGTATTTATCATTGAAATATATAAAAGATTTCTAACTGCCAATTATGAGCTTATTTTGATATATTGAAATAAAAATGAACATCTTAATTTTCATATATTTTATACTTTAACATGTCATAAATAGGTTTTCAAACACAAGAAAAATGAAGATTACTCAATTTAAAAATATCTTCTAATTACTACCCATAGAGTTTTTTTTTTTCTTTTTGCTCAAGGAACTTATTGAGGAGGCAACACTAAGAAAGTATGATGAATTGCAGAAAGTAAGACTGTGTATTGACGTTTAGCACGTTAATACCAAAGCTTCCTCTGAGTGAAATTGCGTTCAACGTGCATTGGAATTTGATAACGGCTTAAGCCAAACACGCGCTAAATCAGCCTAATGCCCAGAAGGTTTCCCAATTCCTAGCCATGAACTTTAGTTTGTTATTAGGAATTAACTTTTCATTTGTTTCTTAAGCTCCTTAGTTTCCTCCCTTTTCCCTAAGGAAAAAAAAAATCAGAAACTAGAATCTACTTGACAAAAGACCAGAACCAATGTGGAATTTTGCTATTTGATAACGATTTATATCAAAATCTTAGTCAAATAAAAAAATTTAATGCCAACAACTGACATACAAATATGAGGCTTCTACACAGTGGATTGAAAAAAATTCCTACTCTTCCCCCTCTCTAAAAAACAACAGGAAAACAATAACAAAGCAGAAACATTCAATGGACAGAAGTACCATAATTCATACTTTGTGTTACAAAATAGTTACTTTGAGAGCCAATAAATGATGAGAAACAACGTACAAGCAGCAATTACTGCTGACAGAATAAGAGTATCCCTTGAGCGCCGCCTTCTTATCGAACCTGCAAAAGCACATATTTGGTCAACAAAGAGAGGTGAATCTGAAAATCAATGGAAAATTAGAAAGATAAAAACTACAACATACCAAGCAGGCTACGAATCATGGGGAACTTGTCACCAAGAACCTTCACTTTTCCTTGAACATCAGTAAACAATGTTCTCTGAGAACCCAACACAGCTCTTGTTGCTTGAGCTTGACTAATCACGTCATCTATCTGGAAAAATGCAGGGAAAGTGAATCCAGACTCCTTAAAATCCAGGATAATAGAGTCATGTTTAACAAGAGCTGAAAAGAAAAGAGTTTCTACAAGACCCGTCATTATGACATTATGTCAGCATTGAGTGGAGAAATCTTAAAAAGAAAACAGCCATTCACATATAAAGCAAATGGATTTTCAAGATTTCTTTTGTTTAAGAGAAAAGAAATTTTATTAGAAGATATTCTTCCTGAATGTACAAATGCAGTACTGCAAACTTTGAGAATTTAAAATTATAAATGAAACAATATGCTTTAAGAATTAACTATATCAGAATAAACATCAATGCCACCATGTAGGAACCAATAACCGTGCACAGATGCAGTAGTGTATGCCAGTGCGGCCAGCCAGTTCTGGATGGAACCTTAATAAGAATAATTTGAGATATGGAAAAGGATATGGTTATTGAAAAGAAAAAGAAATATATTTTGAGTACTACTGGGATACTGATTACTGAATATCTAAATCTCCAGTTAAAATTTATACATTTGGATATGGTTTAAACCTTAGACACGATTTAGAAGACACCATATGATATGTAGCCAGAATAAAATTGTACATGATAAACAGAAGACACCACATGACAAATCTTAGCTAAAGCTGGCTTTATGGCATTAGTTCAATATTTTTGTAAACCCCAGAGCTGACTAATGAGGAAAGAGCCTGGTCTGTCCCCTCTGCCGCAACTTTCAAAGGATCAATGCATATTTAGCAGTCACCACTGGCCAATGACGAAATGTTCACCAATTGAGAATTTAAGTAGAGAATACAAATTTATCATACTTCATAGAATAAATACTTACATGAGATATATTTCCATGGATGGAAGCTCTCTCACGTAGTAACTGCATCCTTGGTGACATACTGCCTGATGTCTGCCAGAAGAAGGTAAGTCTAGTACAACTATGAGAAAATAGCTGTGTAATTTAATTCAAATCAAACTCATGATTCACCTTAAAGTCAGTAATATCATCCCTGACAGAACTCAAAAGCTCTGCATGTTCCCTCATTGAGTTTATGTTCCCCTTGATACGTCTAAATTCCTGAAGAGAATTAACAATTAAAGGTAAACATCTTTAAAATCAACTTATTAGAGAAATAGAATTTTTTAATCTATCAATATCTAATCTAATTCATTATATTAATATTCTAATTAATAGAAGCTCTCTAGTTCCTATATAAGCTTTCTCAACTAAAAAATAGCTTAACAGTGGTATGGCTTAAGTCATAAAATATCATGTTAAACTGATGACATAAATAAATCATGGTACTATGGTAGGTCAGCATACATGCAATTACACTTGGAAGAAATTGCTTTAAGCATGTAAAGATAGATCACCATCAGAAAACTGAAGTCAAATTTTCAGTAGAACACTGTTCAATTTCATAGCAGAAATAGTCCGTTTACTTTCTAATACATCTTTCGAAGCTTAAAAAGGATGGATAAAGGGTCTCAACTAGATCTTTGACAAATGGACTTGAACAATTTTTCCACTTCTTATTATAGGAGGATAAGGCCGTTAAAGTGGTTTAGACACGTACAAAGACCACAAGAGGCACTATCGAGAAGAATAGATCAAATGGTTTTTAGTCCTATGGAAAGGAAAAGGAGGGCAATGACATTGTAGGATGTAGTCATGAGGAATTTCATGGTAAATAAAACTATAAAACCTCTGAAACTTTGGTCTTTAATCGGATCAAATGGCGTCATGTGATCCATGTAGCTAACCTCACATAATAGTATAAGGCTTTGTTATTGATAATATAGGAGAATATATCTTATGATTTTATCCCATATTTAGTTCTTCTATTGCACACATTCATAAGAGCTCAAGCCAGATAGACATGTAGTTTACTTTTTTATCCTTAATCATCATCATTTGCTTAAAAGCCTACAATAGGTACAACAGAATAATCAGTCCAAAGACATTCTTATTCTTCATAATAGTCACCAGTTAGTCAAACCATTTTAAAGAAATGAAATCAAAATATCAAATTCAATATATTAATTTCCATCTTCTCAATTCTCAGAAGACAAATACTTTAGTAGTTCTCTCCATTTTCAATTGTTTCAATTTGCTGAGAATAGCATAAAGTATATATGTAGTGACAGGTTTTAAGAATCATCAGCTATCTGATTCAGCTGTTTACCCAAGGTTACAGGCTTGACATGACATAATATGTGATAACAAAGAATTGGTACTCAGGACAATGAATATTCATAACAAGCATCATTATTGAGAAAAAATGTTCAATCAGTAATTCAATGGGTCACTGATAGGAGTAGGAGGTGGGGACAAGTGTATAATAGGTGGGTCAATTAGTAAATAAAAGTTAGTTCAGTTAGTTATAACTGACTAACAATCAGTTTTCCAGCTTCCATTGTTTCTGACAGAGACATATTATTCATGAGTCTTTTTTGGAAGGGAATGTTCAGAAGAGCAGGCACTCAACTAAAAATGAGCACTGCCTATCATCCACAAACAGATGAGCAGACTAAAGTGGCTAATAGGTGCTTGGAAGCATATCTGAGATGCTTATCTGGGTCCAAACCAAAGCAGTGGCCCAAACACTTGGCTTGGGCTGAATTTTGGTTTAATACTAACTTTAATATTTCTGCCAAAATGTCCCCTTTAAAAGCTTTGTATGGACAGGACCCACCTTTGTTGATTAAGGGAGTTGATATTCCTTCTAATATAGAAGAAGTGAATCAGCTAAGGATAGAGATGAGCTTTTACAGGATTTAAGGAGCAATCTGTCAAAAGCTGAAGATCAGATGAAAAGATATGCTAATAAGCATAGGAGAGAGTTGGTTTTGCAGGTTGATGATTGGGTTTTTCTGAAGATTCAGCCTTATAGAATGAGATCTTTAGCTAAAAAAGCCAAATGAGAAATTAAGTCCTAGGTACTATGGACCCTATAAGAAGCTGCAGAAAATAAGGGAAATTGCTTATAAGCTAGAGCTGCCATCCGAAAGCAGGATACATCCAGTGTTTCATGTATCACTGCTCAAGAAGGCTACTAAGCCCAGCTGTTCTCCACAACCTCTTCCTGTGTCTCTGAATGAGAATTGGGAGCTTCAAGTTCTACCCGAGAAGGTCATGCAGACCAGAATTTCAAAGAATGGCAGACAAATAATACTCATCAAGTGGCAGGGCTTACCACATCATGAAGATAGTTGGGAGCTGGCTGAGGATATGAAGGTGGTTTTCCCTCACTTGGACCTTGGGGACAAGGTCAGTCTTGAAAGGGGGGCTATTGATAGGAGTAGGAGGTGGGGACAAGTGTATAATAGGAGGGCCAATTAGTAAATAAAGGTTAGTTCAGTTAGTTATAACTGATTGTTAGTCAGTTATAACTAACTGTGGGGGTTAGAATTAGATATAAATAGCAGTGGTGTGGCTGGGGGAAAGGCACCAGAAATGTATTAGGAGGTTGTGATCCTCGAAATCACATTGTTGTTGTTATAATTGCTTTCTTTTTCAATAAAGATCATCTCTTTCATCTAGTTTTCTGGTCCAGTTCTATCAGTCACACACACACCCAACCAGTGAAGTGAGAACAGGAAAAATTAGGGCTGTTTAAAAAACTTGAAATGAACCAAACTGGTACCAAACCGAACTGAACTGCACTAAAAAAACAGAACTATTTTGAATAAAAACTGAACAGAACTGTTCTGTAGTTAGTTTCTAAAAACTGAACTGCCCATAACTGCTTAAATTGAACTGAACTGTAGCTTATGAGATAGAAAAATGTGGAAAAATATGCTTCAAAATAAGATGTCTACAGAGAAAGATTATCGTGTCATTTGCAAGAGAAATAGGGCCATTGGCTGGGGAGGTGCAGTCCATCAAAGAATTGTGTGTGTTCTATTATGCTAATTAGGAATTTCATCCCTGAATATTTTTGTAAAAAGATACCTGGTCTCTATCACTTTTTCTGTTATTCATTCAGATATATAGGATCTAAGTCATGTATCTTCTATGGGTTTTAAATATCGTCACTTGTATTGATGAATACTCATGACGTACGTGGGTCTTCCTAATGAAAGAACATCTGAAATATTCTCCATTTTCATTTCTTTTGTTAATGAAATCAAGACCCAATTAGGCAAAACAATTCAAATCCTTAAAAGTGACAATGCAAAAGAATATTTTTCTTCTACGTTTTCTTCTTTTCTATCATCTCAGGGAATTCTCCATCAACCCACTTGTCCTCTTACTCCTAAGAAAAATGGCAAATAAACACCTTGTTGAAACATCCCAAACACTTCTAATTCATACAAATGCACCTGTTCACCATCGAGATGATGCAACCTTAACTACTTAATTTTTTATAAACCGAATGCCTTTTTCCTCTCTTGATAATAAAATCCCGCACTCCGTATTATTTCCAAGAGAACCATTATTTATGTTGCTCCATATATTTTTGTCCAGAATATAGAAAGGATACCAATGTTATTCTTGTCCACAATTATTACTATGTCTCTATGGATGTAACATTCTTTAAAGAAAAAATGCATTTCTGACCTTCCATAATTGATTGTAACACTTCTCATAAAGTATTTCCTGGTCCACCTCTTTTTCCTTTATAGGAACCAATCTCAACTACAGATACTACCGTAGATGTCTCAGCAATCCCTCACCCCAGCCACCTCAAAGGCCAATAATTACATACTAGTGTCGTCCATAGATACCAAATACCTCTTTTGTGGACACTACAAGACCAGATGAATCATGTCTTGTTCCAACAACCACCCCTACTATGGACCTTTCTGAAGACGGCCTTGATTTGCAGAATACTAGGTACTCAATAAACTTAGAATCCTCATCCTATTTTCAACTTTTAAGCTATCATCACCTCTCTCCATTCTTGTGTGTCATCCATCTATTTCCATTGCTAAAAATAGTCTTGAGGCACTTGATCACCCAGGATAGCAATAAGCCATGATTGATGAAATCTAGGCTCACGAACATAGTGGATGTTGATAGGTATAAACTGTTAAAGTTAGAACCGATGACTAAATTGATCATATCAAAGCACATCTAGTGGCCAAAGGTGATTTGCCGGGTTTATAGTATTGACTATGGAGATACTCTTTCCCCAGTGGCAAAAATCACTTCTGTCTGATTATTTCTTGTCAAGATTTGGCTCTTCTAAAGTGAATAAGGGTACAGATGTACAATAAGTAATATCAGTCGACTAAAAAATCAATGGGTGATATTCCAACCCATCCATTATTTGTCATGCATGTGCACATAACATCAACCATTGATTTTCTCATCAACAATTGAGATTATTTACTCTGTCTCCTAAAGTAAGTTGTTCAATTAACAGGAGTTGGATCCTTCTTGCCATGGTGCCATTGGTCATTATCATAATCCCCATTATTCAAAAAGTTTATTCTCATAAATATAATCCCTAAAACTTTCTCGAGTATAGGAAATATTGCATCTAACTCTAATCTCAACGCTTAAAGTAGAGATTGCAAGGTAAATGAAATAAATTGTTCTACTCAAAAAATATACACCCTTTATCTCTCTAAAGAAACTTGTATGAGTGGTTGCAATCCATTGGACACCTCTATTGACCCAAATCAAAAGCTCAAGCATGACAAGAAAGGTGACTGTGGACACTTCTACATGTCAAAGATTAGTAGGAGAACTGATTTACTTGTCACATACATTGTCTAATATTGAGGGCGAGCCTTAGCACAACAGTAAAGTAGTGCTTTGGTGACCGGTTGGTCATGGATTCGAATCCGAAAACAGCCTCTTTGCATATGCAAGGGTAAGGCTGCATGCAATGACTCTCTATACCTTCGCATAGCGAGGATACTCTGGGCACTGGGATACGTTAATACATTGCCTAGTAAGTTTCGTAAGTCAATCCACACATAAATCCTATCAAGAACTCCCGAAGGTAGTATATCGGATCTTGAGAAGAGAGGGCATAGGCAGATGTCTTTTCCTCAAAAAAAAAAAAAAAAAACACAGCATAGACCATCAAGGCCTACACAAATGCTGACTGGGTAGGGTCTATCACTGACAGCAGGTATAACAGGTTATTGCTCATTTGTATGGGGTAACTTGGTTATCAAAGCAAACAACACAGAAGGTGGTAACAAGGAGCAGTGCTGAAACAGAATATAGAGCCATAGAAATCAACTTGGATACTGAGGGACACTTCATAACCTGAGGATGGACACTTCATAGATTATGGATCTATTTGTATGGCATTTATACTATGCAACAAGTGGTAAATATTAGCACCAAAGGATTCTTCTGACCAAAATTTGAACTTCTTGTCAGCATGTTGGGCACAATAGATATCTATGCACCAAGTTGAGGGGGTTTTGAAGTTGGGTAAGAATTAATTATTAGGATTTTTAGGGAAAATTGTTAGTTAAGGGGGGAAAAGAAATTCAATTTCTGTTAGGTAGGCTGTCTTTGATTTCTTGCTTTGCTCTGTTCTTATCCCTTGATTTGCTCATTTACATTCTCCTAATTCATAGCAGATTTATTATCTCTCCTTAACCATAAATCCTACATGTATGGCCCAATAATTAATACGAGAATATACTTTTTTCCTCTCTCAAACTGCACTAACCATTGCAAGAAGATAGAAAAATGCACCAATTCTTAGAATCTATGAATTCAGCATGTCTAATCCAATGCAATGTCCATCCATCCACTAAACAAAGAATATGCAATGCTTGTCATGTATATAATCAACAACATGAACTTTGTAACATTCTATATTGCTAGAGATCCGTTCTTTTTGAACTGAGAGAAAGTTGAAAGATTAATCTACATTATGCAAAATAAAAACATACTGTAAAGTGTAAACACACCTGGGTAAACTCATGAAGAATGTCTCTGTGCCTAGCCAACTTCTGAGTTACAGAAGTAGCTGGCCCAGCAGATGCAGCACATCTACTCATTGAATCATTTATGTCCAACAGTTTCTCGAGTAAAGACTGGATTTCCATTTCCATGGACTTCCAAGACCTACTGGACCCAATGGGTGGTGAACCACTATCTACATAACCTGGGTAAAAAGACAGGTATATTCTCATAACTCATAACCATAGAGAACAGCCACCTCCGGACTAAATGCATTCAATTATAAAGTGCATCCATCAACACTATTAATATGGAAACACGACAATTTCTCCCTCGTTTCCAATTTTGAAACTTTAGCTTTCTGTCGATCATAAGCATTTTGAGGCAATAAACGACTCCACCACAAAAGCAAATATCATAATCAAGGTTCTAAATTATGTTTGTCATTGCAGGCAAACATGAACACCCAAAACCACATACAGCAGCACAATTGCAGTTGCAGATCGCAATTTGAAACCTTAATCATAACCACATTACCTGAAGAAAATTTTAACAGCAATTATTACAAGCCAAATATCAATGAATGAATAACTTTCGGTTAAAAACATTTATCGTTTAGTTAACATTTAAACCTTCAATTTTTTTTAAAAAAGGTTGTTAATCATTAACCGTCGTTAATTAACAATTAACTCATCAGATGTAGAATTTCACGTGCACAATTTCAACAGCGCAATGCCTATGTAAAAAACTAAATTACTCAAATACACTAATAACCACTTGCAATTTGCAAACCGGATAATTAAAAAGATTGACACAAAAAATTCTTCAATCCAGTTACATCTAGTGTTAGATTAGCTACTTTTTCTCAATTTTGACAATTCTCAATTTCTAATTAAGAGAACACAGAAACGCGATTGAGATTCTGGTTCATGTGTTGGATTAGTTTAGTTTATGATTGCATTGAAGGATTGAGGAGTGAACGGAACGAACCTGAACCTCCTTGGGTGAAGCGAGCGCCGAGTTTGGCGTAGGAGGAGAGCTTGACGTCGAGATCGCCCTCGATCTTGCGCGCTTCCTTGCGCAGCTCCTCCCAACCCGATTCCTGCAACTCCAGATTCGTATCCCTCATTCGGATCTCTCTCGGTGCACCGGATTTCGGTTACAACGAACGGTTCGGATGTTCGGTTAAATGCGTTGTCGTTGATTTCTAAGTCGCGAGTGTAACAGAACAGAAACAGAGTAGAGAAGATGGTGGAGAAGGACGAAGTAGAGCGCGATGGAGGGTGGATCGTGTGCAGGGAGTGCACCGTAGGAACAGCTGCAACCCAGTCTATTGTTGAACGATCATTGTGTGATTATTATTTGATTAATTTAAATTTAAATTTGAATTATATGTAGTTTACTCCAATATTAATGGGAATAATAAATAAATATAAAAAATTATTTAGATTTAAGAAATAATAATGGAAGTTTGAGAGGAAAAAATATTCATATATAAAGAAAAATTAAAAATAATTATTTTGTGAAAGTTGAGATTTAAAGAGAAAAATAAGTTTTAACGTGAAAGAAAAATTGAAAGAAATTACTAAGTAAAGAATATATAAAAGTGCTAATGATAAAAAAAAATGTTAATTTAATTAAAATACTTGCTTGCATTTTTACTCTCTTATTTATTATAGTTTTGCAAGTTTAGTATCTCTAATTTCTTTTTCTTTTTTTTTTTGTTTGGGTGAATAAAAGGAAAGTGGTATCTCTAATTTCTTTTTCCACAAATTGTAGCAAGGGTGTGAAAAAATATTACACAACAGAAATTTTTTCTTGTTGTGTATTGAGTTTTTTATTTTAACTACACAAGAAATAAGTTTTCGTTGTCTGAGAGGTGGACATGCAAAATGAAGAGAAAAAAAATTGGTAGAGGGGAATTTTTATTAATGTAGAAAAAACAACTTGGTGGGGGGGGTGTAAATAGTAATGTGGATTTTTGATAGCAAAGTCCATCCAGCAATGAAATCCTTGGTCCAGAATCTGTATTGGTCTTAGTAAGACCCAACACGCTTATATGACTGTGTCAGTGTTGATTGTTGAACATATATTCACATTCAAGATTCAACTATTCTGATGACCAAAAACACAAAAACCGTTCAGCAACTTATTGTCATGAAGCCAACAAACATTTGTCTAATTAGTAAGAATCATATTTATATCTTACAAAAATATAGATTAAAATCTTGTTGTGGATATGAAGACCTTGTTGATGGATGATTTATAAACACTTGATGAGTCTTGAGACATGTTCTAATCCTTGTAAGACTTCAAGATCCAACTCACCTAAATTTTTAGTCAAAAAAATATATTTTCATACAAATCATAACCTATATAGTCTTACACATCTTTAAATTTGTCATGCAACATTTTCATAATAGTTTGTTATGGAACATTTGTTCAAAGGTATGATCATTTCTTTCTTTCAAAATCACATTTTTAGTAGAAATTTTATTCTTGATAACATTTAAAAATATGTTTGGTCAAATTTTAATATTTCTAAAAAAAAAATCAAAATGATTAGTAAAATAACAATGAAAGTTAGAATCAGGTTAAAAAATAATTCTTGTATTCTCGTGAAAATATAACTTATGCAACATTTGCCATGAGAAAATATATTATTATTACTTTTTTTAGCATAAATAATACCTCGAAATATTTATAAAATAAAAAACTTGTAACAAACATAAAAGTATTGCACATGTACATTCTCAAGTTTATATTTTCATAGATAAATTTTATACATCAAAACAAACACACTCTTAGTTTTAAAATAAAAGGATACCGGAACTTTAATGCTTAAAATTGCAAGTTCAAGAATCATGTTAGATGTGCTTTCCAAAGGGAAATTCAAGAATCATGGTATACGCACGCACATAGTTTGGGCCATTTAAACATGTTACATGCGAAGGGATTCAACTCCTAATCATAACTGAGAGTGATACCCATCACCAGCCTTAAGAAATGTGACTTGTTAATCTATATATATATATATATATATATATATATATATATATATATATATATATATATACACTTTTTTATGATTTTGTTTTCCTAAAAATAAGGTATTTTCATAACTGAAAAAATTAAGAGATAATTCTTCTCCCACAAATATTATTTTATTTAGATGATTAGGAGTTGAACCCCTTCACATGTAACATGTTTAAATGGCTCAAACTATTCACCGGCTGATCCACATATAATCGAGGGTGGGCAGATGCACCCCCTCATTTTAATAAAATCACTAGTATTTGTCCTAAAATATTATATTTTACACTTCATAATTTTATATTTTGTATTCTCTAATGTTATGTATTTGACCTTCCTTACCAGTTTACATGTAAGAGTAAGTAAATACATCATCTTATTTTAATAAAATGCAAAAAAATATCATATTTTGCACCCCATAATTTTATATTTTGAACCTCTTAATTTTATGTATTTGAACCTTCTTACCAGTTCATATGTAAGAGTAAGTAAATATACCCTCTTATTTTAATAAAATGCAAATATTTATATTAAAATTTTATATTTTGTTTCTCTTATCTTCGTGTTTGAATCCAACTATCCCATATAATAATGATAATTATTATTTATTATTTTTTAAATAAATTGCCCCCACTGGTACAGGGTCCTAGATCCGCCACTGAAACTATTAATCACTTGTATCACGTCTTGTATTGTGAGTATACTCTTAGGCTTTGTTTAGGAGTTAGGAGGGGAAGGGAAGGAAAGAGATTCAAGGGGAAGGGAGGGGAAGGAAAGGGAGGAAAATGAGGGAAGTTCCTTTCTTCTTGTTTGGGAGTTAAAAATATATTAAGAGAGGAAAATGGAGAGTTAATAAAATATTTTTACAATTTTGCCATTGAATTGTGATTCAGTGCTTTGTATTTTGGTATTTTATTAACACTGGCTGGGATAAGATAGTAATTTTATTAACACTGGATGGGATAGGATAGTAATTTTATTATTTTTCCTTCTAAAAACCCCAAAATAGGGGGAACAACAATATTTAGGCTTTGGAGGATTTCAGAGGAGTTTTAAAAATCCTCAAATCCTTTCCCTCAAAAATTAAAACTCCCAAACAAGGAGATCTCTCTACCTAAACCTTTCCCTTCCTTCTCTTCCCCTCCAAAATCTCTCTCCCAAATAAAGCCTTACTTACTTATATCAGCATAAATAATAGCTTTGATCAATATATATACTTAAAATATCTTTAAATAAAAAGATCATAATTCACGTCTTATAGCATTTATGTATCATATCGTAGAAAAATGGAACACTATATTGGAGCATTTATATATTTGGGCTGAATTTGTCACATGTGTTATACAATATTCCTGCTTCGAGGTCATGATTATCCATATAAATAAATAAACCACGAGTTCGTACATGAGCTAACTATCCCTAAACATGGAAGATTTGTCTGATTTGTCCATTAAGAAAACTCTAGGCCAATTTGCATTTGTATTATCTAAAGATAAGGGCTGCCCGACACAGATAAGCCATAAACGTGTCTTGTTTGACTTTTTTTAATTAAGTTATCTAGCTTTAACATTTCAATGTAATACCATTTAAAAAAAAAAAACATCCCAATTTAATATAAAATATTATAATCTTAATTTACTAAAATTAAGGAGTAAATGTATTTTTTTTTTCAATCTAGAATATATATTTTCAATGAAAAACTAAAAAGTAGTTTTCCAAGATAATGAAATCTATCTAAATATTGAGAATATCTTTAATGTTAGATCTCAAATTGGGATTTTAGACAACTTTTTGGTAGTTTCCATAAATTACATAGGATTGAAAATCTCTTAAGATCTCTCTAATTTTTTCTTCAATGGTAGATCTCATTTTGAGATCTTAGGGAAAGAGAAAAAGAAAAAAAATTATTCTTTTTTGAACAATGTACAAATCTTGAAGGTTCTTCAATAAGAACTCATTTTCTATGTTGGAGATCTCTTCATCTCCTTTATTGGGAGATTTATTGAAGATTAAATCTTAAGTTCAAGATTTTTCTCAAGATCTACCACTAAAGATACTCTAATATATCTCATAGATATTTTTAATACGAATTTAAGATCCACATACTTATATGGAGACTAACATTTGAAGAAATGTCATGGGTCTATTATGCTAATAAAATTAATATTTTAATAAACTAATAATATTTATGAAAAAAATACTTAGAACAATAATTTTTTCTTTCAATCATCATAAAGAGTAAATGTATTGCCATATTTTTTTTCTTCTTTAGTACAATGATGATATGGAAAAAATACACTTAAATTCTCATACATGCTATTTAATTCTCCACTATTAGGTCGACTTAGTAGTTGATAATGTTTTGTTATGTATACTTATATTTTCCAAACAAATTTTCTAATAATTTACTATTATATCCTCCCTAATAATGCTAATTTATCAGTCTCAGATATCCATCACTTGGTCTTTCCGTTAATTTGCTGTCATGGAACTTGTTACTTATCTGAAAATTTTGTCAACCTCCACAGTCCACATAAGGCCAATTACATGATGTTGAGTACTCACCATGGAGTGTACATCTCCGTACACAAAGGGATACCAATTAGCAACACGACATTAACTAAATAACTAAAATATGACATCATTCAAACTTTTTATAAGCGTGATATTATTTAATTATTTGTCTTATTTAACGCAAATCTATACAATTTAATTAAATTTTAATAAACTATTTCAAATAGTTCTTACCCCTTTTTCTTCTTCTTACAATAATATATATAGTAGTTCTTACTTCCTTAATAAGTAACTTTTTGAGTTACGTACATACGTTAGAAACTTAATCAGAGTACAAGAGAGTATTTAACTGTGTTATTGTCAAACAAATTCTTACAATACTATTTGGGTTTTTATTTTATAATATAAAGAGTTTTTGAGTATTAGTAGGTATTAACGAGTAAAGACGCACTCGAAAAAAGTTTTAAAATATAAAATTCTATTAAAGCTTTTAAATTATAAAAGAAAAAGTTTAATAAAATTACAGAGAATAACAGCTATTTAACGTATTACTTGCACATACTTCTTTAAACAAATGTGTGATTTGTCCTGGCAAAAAAATGTGTGAGTTGCACCTTATATAAGTATTTCATTCCATATATATATGGCTATATGCTACTCAGATTTTGACCAACCCTTCTAACATATTTCAATATATTCAGCCCCCCAATGTTAAATTAGAAAGTTATAATTTGAATGGATTAATTATTTGTCGTTATGAAAAATATTGTAAAACATAGCATCCAGCTTGTCAATTACTACTATTAATATCATCAACTAATACCCATTAAGGATATCAAAAATGGAAAAATCAAGTTGAATAAGCTAGTTCAATAAAATTATGATAAGTTAGTTAGGTACTATGTATGAACATAATTAAAAAAAAAAACAACGAAAAATACTAGTCAAGAACTAATAAAAATAGTCAACACTGGTAATAAAAAATTGATTACACCAGTCTTTTAAAATTGATATTTTTAATTATTCTCAAAAAATATTTTTTAGAAAAATTAATAAAGTACTCCTGACGCAGAGTTAGGTGCGACGTCTGTCCCCAAAGGTGATTTGTTTCTGGCTTTAGGCTAATCAGTTAAATATAATCGTAAATAATTGACACACCGTGAGGTCATAGGGAAATTGTATATTATTTTGACCACATAAATTGAAATTTTCACAAAACAAAGAGGGAACAAAATCACCTCATTGGAATTAATAAAAATATATTGTTGAATCTCTTCAACAAGAAAATTAGAATTATGAGAGAATAATGACAAATGTCACTCTAAAGTCTAAAGTCTAAAGCGATAGCAAGAGAATTCTAGATTTTTTTTTTCCACACGCTAATAACCACGTTCATTGAAATTATGTACACCTAAAAAATAGCAAACAAAACACCTTTTATTTTTATTTTAATTATTTTGCATTGTAGGTGTAAAAAAATTTACTCTCCCAATCAATAAAAAATTATTATATATAAATTTCAATATAATTATTATAAAAGTATACTAACTTACCATATATTGCAAATTATGACACTATTTACTCTCTTTTTTTATTCTGTTAATTACCATTTTTCCAAAAGGGTTTAGGCACTCTAGATCTGGATAAAAAAATTGTTTAGGCAATAGAGCAATTGATCCACAAGCATCTAGTGACATTTACGGTTCACATATTCTCATTCTCTTATAACTCATTTTCACATTATTTTTTCATAATCCTTTCTATCTTTTTACATAATGTCAGATATTATATTTATCATTTTCTCTCTATTTTTTTCTCTCCATCTGTCCCCAATCCACCTGGTTGACATACATATCCAATTATGTCTAGAGCTTTCAAGAGCACACTCAATAAATCTATTGGTTTTACTATGCTAATTAACAGTCGGGCTTCAATCTAGAACCATAAATAATTTCCCAAAATTTGTACAGAAGTTTCTCCTCAATTTTCTACCAAAAACTTATTAACGTCCACCCCAATTTGGGGCGAAAGAAAAAGAGAGACAGAGAAAAGAAAGAAAAGGTAGAAAAAAAATTATAAATGTGATATGTGATATGATGAAAATACAGTGGAAGACATAGAAAAAGAGGTGAAAATAAGTTATAAGAGAATGAAATATATAATAATCAAGACTTTTTTCTGCTAACAAAACAAATAAGAAAACATTGGAAAGTGTACTTAATTTTAAGATAGGAGAAAATAATTTTTAATCAGATTAACTTTCTAAATATCCTTTATTTAATTGAAATTTTTTTTTTATTTTTTATTTATTTTGGATATTAAGTTCCAATAAAAGGTAGTTTAAAAAACTTATTTTCCAAGTAAAATTAATAAAATTAAATGATATTAATTAATTTTCTTAATAAATATGAAGTTAGCTTTTTTCTTCTTCTCATAATAGATATCATAAGGAGTAGTTATTAAACCACTTCAGTCAACCCTCAAAACAAGTTATATATAGAATCATTACTTGTGTGTTGTTAATTAACCTTTAATGTTAATTGATAAATGCTAACAAAATATTGATTGAAATTTATTGAAAATCACAAAATTTAATCTCTCATTTCTCATTTAAGGAATCTCATTCATGCATGATTTTGTAATTATCAATAATTTTAGTCAATAATAGTGTGTTAAAGAGTGTGTTTCCAATAGATTTTTTTTAATGTTTAACCAATAATGCAAATTTGTAATTTTTAAATAAATTTTATGAGGACTAAAATCAAACTTTTGAATTTTATGAAGGCTAAAATCAAACTTTAAATTTTGTAGGGGTTAAAACCATACTTTAATTTTATAGGAACGTCCAAAGTCAAACTTTAAAATTTCTTTAGGGACATAAAAAATAACATTTGCCACATGGCATCCATGTGACGCCAAATCACTCAAATTTGCCACGTGTATAATGCTTACATGAAATTTCATTAAACACATCAATACTAAGTTGGCAGATGTATTGATATGGTCCTGAGTATCTTACACTCAACCTTGATCATCTTGTGCTCAACCATTTTCATGAAGAGTGACGCTCAACCAGTTCAGCTTGGAAACCCACTCAACCCATTTGGCATAGAGAAAATTTCAACAAGTTTGGCATGGAGAACCTCTTAGCTAGTTTGGCGTAGAATGAAGATCGAACAATTCAACGAGGAAAACCTCTCAACAAGTTTGGTGTAAAGTATAATTAGGCTAGGAGAACCTTTCAGCCATCTCCACCAATAGGGATGGCCTAACACCTTTTGACCATTTCCACCAACAAGGATGGCTTAACACCTTTCGACCACCTCCCATTAGCTAAAGATGATCTAACACCTTTCAGTCATCTCCCACAGATAAAGATGGCTTGACATCTCTCAGACATCTCTAACCAATCAAGTAGACCTCGTTCCAACTTATGTATCGGAGAAATTTGTATACCCATCGAATTAGTGCTAAGCATTCATAACTTCAATTATTAAGCCTTTTCAACCTTAATGGACTTATGGCTTGGGGTTATATGTACTAGATGGTTGAACAGGCATTCAGTCGACCTTAATGGACTTAAGGCTTGGGGTTATGTGTATTGGATTGTCGAACAAGCCTTCAACTGACCTAAATGGACTTAAGGCTTGGGGTTATGTCTACTAGATGGTCGAACATGCCTTTAGTCGACCACCTCTCTATCTCCTCAAACAACTTCTTTTTGAAGAAACTATGTTAGGGTTGAAAGGTAATAGTCAAACATGATTACTTAATAAAAAAAAAACCATTGATATTTTGGTGGGGTAGATTCACAAGGAACTTCCATCAACCAATGAGAAATTTGTTAACCTTCTTCATCTTCACAAATACTTAAGGCTTAGGGGGCATGTGTACTGATATGGACAATGACTCCTTGTCAAACTCCAAATTCTCCTAGGCCAAGAATGTCTATTGGCCATCCAAACATATCTCAACTCTAACATAGTTTCTACTAACATGTTGCTAAGATGAAAACCATTTGGTAAGGTAAGACTTGTAATCCTATTCGCCCTCTTAAGGATTCAAGGCTTGGGAGCATGTGTATGGATATGGCCAAGAACCCCTTGACCATGCCTAGGAAGGTCCTTAAGCCAATATATGGTTGAAAGCATATGGCAATCACCATAATACATCTTGGTGTTGTGAAAATTAAGGAATTTAACTTATCTTAACTCTATTATGTAATCGTGGATTATATCCCCTTAATCAAGAGATAAAACCCATGCACCTCAAGATCTATAAATATGTGTACATAAATGGTCATATTCTCAAAATAACACATTACTAAATTCATTTTCTTACACTTGTATGTTAGTAGTACATCATATTATAACTTGAGTGTAAAAGTATTTTTGTAAACATCCTTTACTCTTTATTTTTCTTTCATTTTTAGGTTCGATCAGGTGATTTCCCTCATGTGAAGTTTTCCGCGCAGCCAGGTGTTGATTTGTATTCCTTTCATTCTGGCCTTAGAAATTATATACTCCACAATTGACAAGATAGTAGTCCCTCACGAAAAACGAGGCCTATCATATTTTTTCACAACATCGTAAGCGTCACGGGGTCTTGTAACTAACGTACACGTAGCATCTGGGCCCCAGCGCACGGAGCATGTTGGTCTCAGGTAAACGGCCGTAGTACGGAACCGTACTTCCAACGATGATGACAACGTTCGTCACTCGATTCTTCCCCAGTTTGTGGCTGCTTGTGCATCTTGTTAACTACTTAATTTGCTATTATAGTTGTGTGTTATGTGAAAGTTGAAATTTAAAACTGACCCAATCAAAGTCAGATGCGACTTTTCGCAATGGGAAAAGGAAAAGGGAACATGCATGAGCCAAAATTTCTAGTGGGTTGGTTGGCATAATTTGAATTCATAAGCAATGTACGAATATGAAAAAGCAACCATATACACGTTCGTATATGATAATATTTCATTGGTTGAAGATTTCGTTTCCCTGTATTACTATCTAGGTTTTCGATAATGACTCGTGTGTTTAATATGGTACAGGAATATTACTATATTAGAAACGTTTGAATGAATGTGATTTGAACTATTCTTTATTTATTTGTTTGTTTTAAAAAATAGAAGATAGTTTTGTTTATAATTTACACCCTAGCACCCAAACACCAGTTGTAATGGAGAGTGATACGGTAAATAATCTTAGAAAGACTTTAAATGTAGGTTTGAACTTTCAATTTGACTTAACTATCAATCTAGCTATCACTATGTCTATCAGCATTCAGCTTAAGCGTTTAATCTCACAACTATATTTGTAAACTTATCCGTTAAAGATTAAAAAAACATTATGATAACTTACAAAAAAACTATTATGATAGAATTATAAAATGTGAACAAAATGATTTGTTATCTTTTTATAGTTTTAACGTTGTCTAATTATCTAATCACATTTCTATCATAATCTAACTATAAACTTAACTGCCTGATAACAAAAACTATAAGCTTATTAACTGATTAGACCAATTAAATAAATATATCGAAAGCACTATTGGATTCCGTTCATTTATGGTGAACCAGGGAATAAATGTTAGATGTGGCCATGGATTTAAGACAACTTAAAAGTCGAACTCCAGAAAAAAGTAGGAAAATAAATAAATGAATATAAATAAAGAACGGTTGTGAACTCATCCACGCGTACATGGACATGGAACACATAAAAATTTACATGGAGAGAAAGCAGCGAAAGTGTTATTATATCTTTCCACAATTTTTCTAATTATTTTATAAAGATATTAAATAAAAAATAAGAATATTGAATACTTGAAAATATATAATATATTCAAATATGAAAACATAATCAAATTTGTGAAACAAATGTCTCATAATTAAAACATCTATAATATATAATTGGTTAAATAAGTTGCTAAAAGATTTTATACAAAATTTCATTTGAATACTAAAATTATTAAAATGAGTATTTAACTTAATTTTATGGATCTTGCAATGCCTCTAAAAATATATTTATTATTGAATAAATTTAGTTAAGTGATATTATATATTTATATAAACAATCATTCATGCTCTAAGTTCTTTTCTGGAGATTAATTATAATAAAATCAATAAAAAAAATACAGCTAGCTTCACACCTATAATATAACCATCCAAAAAAATAATTAGAGCAAACTGAATATCATTACTAGCTTCACACCTATAATACAGTTGTGACTTAAAGATCGTGGTTTAGCACGATTCAAATGGATCTTAAATTAATTTGGTCCATAAGTTATTGGAGTAGTTTCCTTATTAGTTTACTAAACAAATCGGGAGATACGGTCAGATCTAAGTTTATTATATCTTTATTTACTAAATAACATTTATATTGCACTCTCTATCACTTTAGAGGAAAACTTGAAAAAGTATATATGTCATCAAAGCGTGTACTTACCACTTAGTAATTATATAATTACTTTTATTTTAATTTGTTGGATGATGATCGATTTTATTTTCAGTCTCTAGATATAAAAAGAAAAAAATATTTATGATGGAGTACATTTGAGATTAAAATCTTAATAATGTAAATTATTTCTACAATTAATACATTTCAATTAGAGTCTTAGTATTTTACTTTTGATAATTAATTCATAAAATAAATATTAATATTAAATGATAATGTTAATGCTAATTATCAAAGTAAAACTTTTAATATTAATTTAAGCAGTACACTTAAAATTCCACAAAAAAGTAATACATTTAAAATCTATGCTTAAATAAAAATTTTGTCTTTCTATTTTATTCAATTCACAATTTTTATCCCTCTATTTTAAAATTGAGACATTTAATTTTTTTTTAAAATCTATTATTTTAATTTGGTTATATTATTAATTTTACCTACATTTTATTTCTTCGATTTTGGTCTAATTAAACCTTAGACCTAACATATTTTTTTAAAGTATCATAAAAAAATTAATTAATTAAAATGTAAGAAATATGTGTAGAAAAATTGAAGATTTGATCATAATTACAAATTTTCTAAAATATAAATATTAAATATCTTTATTTTAAAATAAGAGAAATAAAACTATAGACATAACAAAATAAAAATAATAAAACTATATTTAAGCCTTAAATCTTTAAATGAATTCCACCGATTATACAATTATCCCACTCTTGTTTGCACAATTAAATAATTTATTTTAAATTTATAAACATTTAAATAAACAATGTTCTACACATGGCTTTAGTCCTCTCTTTACTTGTCAAACAAATTACCACAAGTGGCAATCTTTATAGTCCGTAGACATGTAGATAGTTCATGTAATTAAGGAAAGTACTAAATATATAGTGTTTGAGTGTTATTTTGGTGCAAGATACACAAAGAAGCACGAAATCAAACTTGCATGATGAAAATTATTTACTAATAAAGGTCCTATTTGGATTAATGATTATCAAATTTAAGTTGGATTTTTTTTATAGAAATATTAAAATGAGATTTTTAGTGAGCAGTGTGCATAAATTATTGTTAATTATTGTAAACCCTTTGGTATCCAAATTTTAAGTTATATGACTTTAATTTCAATTTTTAGTGGCAACGTATATAAATTATTGTAAATCCTATGGTACCCAAATTCAATACCTATAGATAAAAAAAAATAATCAGTGACTTTTAATTTTCAAATTTTAATATTAATTTTTAAATTCAAACTATACAAATCACTAGCAATAAATGTGAGTTTGATTAATTGGTAATGCCAATGTATGGTTGATTAGTGCAGACATTAATAATCACAAAAAAAGTGAAGACATTAATAAAAAGTGTGATTGGTTGTTCAGGTAAGAAGAAGAGAATGGAGGCGACAACATCTACATTGATGCTAATGTTAACAAATGATTGTGGTGGTAGTAACAATAATAAGAGTGATAATAGCTAGTAACACAATGGTAATGACTTGTGCGTAGGTTAGATCGATAATAGCTGGTTAACATTGTCAAGACTACAATTTATCAAGGGCTGAAGCTCTTTCAAAATGTTGGACACTCAAACACTAAAACTTAAAAAGGTTATTTTTTGTTTTGTAAAATTATATGTTTGTATTCAAGTTTATATCCTCTTTTTGAGAATTTTGAATATTGTATTCATTCAAACTGTTATTTGGAAAACAAAAAAGTGAATAATAACTTAGTAATCAAAAAATATTCTCAAGAGAGATTAAGGATGAGTAAGTAACTTTGAGAATACTAGTGTAATTAGAAAATTATTTACTAGAGATGAGTAACTTTTAATATCAATTGCAGTTATAATCAATATAAAGTTATAATCAATATAAAACAATGACTTTATTTTAAAGATAAAGTCATGACCATAAAAATCAAATCAATAATCTTTATACATCTAAAGACCAATTTAATATATTCTACATACAAAAATAAAATTGAAAATCTGCCACATATATAAAAACTAAATTATGTGTTTAATTTAAAATTTATTAGATGAATTTGTCCGTGTCATATCATCTATCTTTGGGAAGAGTATTTGTATTTGTTTTCATCGAAATTGAAATTTAGAGAAGTAGATGATTAGTGGCTCTAACCAAAATGTGTCTTATTCCATAAAAAAAAAAAAACAAAATGTGTCGTATCAATTAACAAGTGCTATTTCAAGAGTATTGATTAAAAGTTATTAATTAAATACAATTTATTACTCCTATATATTAATTAAATACTTAAAATATACTCATACATATTATTATAAATTATGAAGATGGTAAATACGTTCCTCTTTTATCATTCTTTTTCATTTTATTAGCGTTATCTTGATAATTCAATTCAATTAATCAAAATGCCAAAATCAACCAACAAGTCAGAAAAACATACTACTAGTAATATATTTGAATAAAAAAAATCCTCTCGAAAAAAAAAAAAGTCTTTTTAAAGAGACCAACGAATTCTTAATAAAATAATAAATGTATCACCTTATTCCATTCTCATGCATTGGAAAATGGCCCCCCCAATCACACACTCTTCACATCTGAACATGGTGTTGATTCACTAATCTAACCTTTGACCGTTACAACACGAGCTAACCTCGACACCCTGTTTCATCGAACGTTCGCAGTCTCTTATAAATATTCCTCAAATCTTGCGCCAACATCATTGGACTGACGCAACTTCTTTTTTTTTTCTTCCTTCTTGATCCTTCACACCTTCACTTGATTCTTTCATTTTCCTCAAATCTTTCAAACACCCACTTCCCCATTTTCTTCTTCTGCATCCTCACAATCACTTCTTCAAATCTCCCTTCTAAAAATAACTCATTTTGCATCACACAGCTTTGGGATCTATCATTCAATCCACGGTTTCTGGAATGAAACTTCCCTTGTTTGGTGTTGTTCATCATCATCATCAACATGTTTAACATACCTTCATCTCTTTCTGAAATCTGCCTCACCCACTTTCGCCTTGCAATCTCCACCGCGGATCCATGGCCCTTCTCATGAATCTCACTACACGCTACCGAAACCTGCAATAAAACCCTTTTTCCACTCTTTTTTATACCACTGAAAAGTCCACATTGCTTAGAAAACTTTACCGAGAACAGTTTACAAACCTTCCGCGGAGAAGAGAAACCGCTGTTTTTGGTCAAGACGATGCAATTCAGACTCGGCAAGCGCGTTGTAAGGGTTGCTAAATGGGTCTTCCGTCGGATCAGGGTCAGAACCCGACCCGGATACCACCGTCTCGGTGGTTCGACGATCCATTCTAAGAATCCCTTAACAACAAGGCTTCTCACGTGGGGGCAAAAACTGAAGAAAGGAGCGAAGACCTTGTGTGGGAAAAATGGGTCGGGTTACATTCCAATAGGGTCGGATCCGGTTTGCGACAGGGCTCCGGCAGTGCCGAAGGGGCACTTGGCGGTGTACGTTGGGGAGGAGGACGGTGGGTTCCGGCGTGTATTGATTCCGGTGATCTACTTCAACCACCCTCTGTTCAGCGATTTGCTGAGGGAAGCGGAAAAAGAGTTCGGGTTTGAACACCCCGGTGGGATCACGATACCGTGCCGACTTACCGAGTTTGAACGGGTCAAGACCCGTATCGAGTCCGGGTCGGGTCAACGATGGAGGACCCGGAGATTGGGGTGGCGGCTACAACATTATTGAGGACCCGGAAGTTGGTCAATTACGATGACGACGATAACGAGTTATGGTGTTTTGGAATTTTTGTTTTTGTTTTTTTTTTTTTGTTTTTTTCTTCTTCCATATATTTATTAGGTTGTAGTTTTTGTTTTTGTTGGGAATTCTTGGGGTGGTGTTAGGCTTTGGCTCTTTGGGTAGATCTGATGGGACACCTGGTGTAAATTGTGGTTTGAACATAAAATTAGAATTAGGGATACGTTATGTATAGATTAAATTCAGATAATATCACTTCAAGAAATGGTTTTTCTTTTCCTTCTTTTTTCTGAAAAATAATTGAGGTGAGTTTTTCATCCTGTGTCACAGATACCGTAATTGACTAGAAGAATTTTCATACATAGTAAGAATTAGAAATTAATTAAAGATGAGATTCCTCCATTAAATAAATAGGCTTTACAATGTATGAGTATAAATAATTCAGATGAGGTGAGTTGATTTGAGTTTTTCTTTTGCACACCTAGAAGAGTTAAAAAAATCTTAAAACCTAAAAAACACTTACAAATCATTTAGTGATATAGTTTCCACGTAATGAATAATATATGAGTCTGATCTTACTAATTAAATTGATTTTTGTTGAAATATTTTGTAAACAAAATTTTACACCCTAATTTAGGGGATTTAATTTTGTGGGTATTATTTTTTGAGTGCCGTAATTTAAGGGATTAATTATACAGCCACGCACGTAAGAATATCAGGGTAAAGAACATTTATTTCATAAAAAGTCCACATGTATAGGCTTTGTTTTTGAATTCTGATAAGCTTACAAAAATATTTCCTTCAATTTTTTTGTTTTATTTTTATGTATGAGAAGTTGGTTTAAAAATTTAAAGACCACAATTTTTTATATTTATAGAAAGAAGGGAAAAGTAATTAAGAAAAACTCAGCAAAAAAAAAAAAGTAATTAAAAAACGATTGGCGTATTTCTGAAAAATAAGTTGTATTCTAACAATACCATTTTTTAACAGGATTCTAACAATACCATTATACCTATAGTTTCCTCTTCCTTTCTTCTTAAAGTAATCAATCAATATGGGACAATGAAATAGAGTTTTTAATTTAAAGAGTAATTTTAAATTAAAAATGACATAGATGAATCATTTATTTTAACTTATAAAAGATCCATGAATCTTTTAAACAAATCGACACAATCTTGATTCTTGGTCACGGAAAATATTTTGTTAAGGTATAGTTAGATTAAATATGTTTATAATATAAAAAATTATTTAAGGTATAGTTAGATTAAATTCTCCAAAAACATCTGTTGGAGAAAAAGTATGAATCAATTTTTCCCACAAGTTAAAATTAGTTTATACATAAACTATTTTATAATTTTTTTATCATATTAACTCATCTAAAAATACTTTTTAATTTATACATAATTTTTTTTAAATTAATTTTTCTTTGTACTCCCCCCCCCCTCTCTTAAAAGTACTTTTAGATAATTTTTTTCAAACAAACCTTTACACTTTGATAGTCGACAGAATTGTATGCTTCATGCACCAAAATCAAAGTAAATTTGAAATAAAAAAAATGGTTAAACTAATATATGATTGAAAGTTTAAGTTTTAATAGGAAAACAAAGAGCTAGGATAATTTTTTATTTCAGTTAAATATTTCCTAATCTATTAATCTTTTAAATAAAAATAAATAATTGATAGACAATTAGACATATACTTAAAATATTAAGAATATATTTATTTTTTTATAAATATTATATTAAATCTCTTTGCTTAAAAAATAAAATGTTTTTTTCTTGTATAAAATCTAACTCCCATTTAGTGGATTTAGTGTCTTATCTTTTATAAACCTTTTATTAAGAAAAAGAAAAAGAAATAAAGTCACTTGACACGAAAGAAGAGGTTCACAATTCAGGTAGCTAGATTTCATTGTCTCAACTCTCAAATTAAGCACTAGGACGAATTTGGAACATATTTTTCCTTTTAATCCACGACGGAAGAAAAAACAATTTTCAGATGTTACATAAACCAGCCCACAGCGTTTTCGCACTGAAAATGTCCATTTCACTTGACAAGGTACGTAACCCCAAAGCAGGTATTTATATTTTGAGAAATGATAACAATATAATTTCTAATATACTGTTTACACATTTATGGTTTATTCAAGTTCTTTTTTAAAAAAATTATAAATTTTCTGGGTCTCACTTTTTAATGAGTTTATCTCTTAATTATTTTTTAATAATTTTTAAAACTTAATACAATATATGTGTATCAGAAAGCATGGGTTAAAAGTGTGTTACTATTTTTTTTAATTTATTAACATATTCTTTGTTAATGATTAAAATCTAACTCTTACAATGGAAAGATAGTCCCAACAATGGAAAATAAAAACGAGTAATTAAAAAACACATGATACTAAGCTTTAGTTACAATTTAACATCAACAATGGAGAGATTTAGGTACTCTTTCCCATAGATAGCACCAAAATACAATGATGAAAGGAAGAAAAGAATAATGAAAAAAAATTTCCTTCACCAAATAGTGCTTCCCTCAAAATGGAGATTTGGCTCCTTTTTATAAAATCTCAAAAAATCGTAGCTTTTTAATGAAGATCGGCTTAAGCAAAAAATTTCAGCTTAAGCTGATTCTAAAGCTCGACTTCTATTTTGATTTTACTTAAATTAAATCTTTTCTATCTTAAACCAAATTTACTGTAACTTTGCTTTTCCTTTTTAAGCTTTCTCAATATTTGCTCTAAGATGCCTTTCAATCCACTTCAAATTCTTACAAAAAAATCCATTAATAAGCACAAGTAACCTATCAAAATGATAAAATAAAGAGAAAAATTGCATATTCATAAAATTTATAATTAAAAATACATAAATAAAATCCTAAATAAGAGAAAAATTAAGATAATTGCCTAAATTCACAATTTTAACTAAATAGTTTTTTTGGCAATTATCATCTAAGTGACACTTTCTTATGGGTAATGATACATGAATTGTATTTGATGGATGGATCTAGGTACATCTTGTACCCTCATGACCCTTATTAATAAACTTTTTTGCCATTAAAAAAGGAGAAAAAATCATCAATATGAGGTGAAACCTACTTAATTTTGTAATTTTCAAACAAATTTAAACTAATAGTACAAAATGTATTCATAATAATGTGTTAAACAATGTGTTACCAGCATTTCTTGTGAGATAATAGTGACTTAAGAAATAAATGATCAATATGAGTTGCTACAAATGTAAATTAAAGTACATTTAGTGAGTTTTTAATCCTAATTTAGATTTTACAAGTTTAAAAGCGTAAGAGGTGCTTGTTTTCATACACTTTGAAGCTGTCTATTGTTTAAGGTTTAATTATACTTTTATTCTTCCAAATAATTTAATTGTGAGATTTTAAGAGTTAGTTGTACTTTTGTTCTCTTAAATTTTAATTGCACAAATCGAGTCATCTAAATATTACTAACATGGTATTAAATGATTTTGTAAAAGAAAAGCATGACATTAAATGATGCCGTTTATTTTTAATTCTGAAAGAATATATATAAACTAACAAGAATTAACCAAACAAGAGACCCATAATAAATATATCTTTTCAAGTGACTCTTCTTACTCTACTTCGATAGAATTACCTTTAGAAAAGAATATCTAAGATTTAGAAAATAAAATAAAATAAAAGCTAATTAAGTCATTCTTTAAAATGAGAATTACTCTTTGATAAAGATATTTTCAGAAAAGGTGGGATTAATCCAATTAACAAAGCTCATCCTTTGAGATCTATGTTGCATTCCAAGTAGGGTTATTCTTCCACTTCAAGAGGTAGAGTGCAAGATGGAGAAACAGTACAGCCAATTTATTCATCATCTAAGATAGCCTCGATCTTATTGGATGATTGATGAATAATAGGTACTTTGCCTTTGAGAAATTTGGGAGACGTGCGAGCTAGTGGTAGCAAGTAAAAAAAACTCAACAACTTTAACACTAACACATGCAACTTTTTCTAAAATTAAATAAAAAAATTGTTTCGAGGGTAATTTAGCACAAAAATGCACATAACATAGTCTCAAACATTGCAAATTTCAATTCAACCCTTTGATGCACTTTAGTAGTAAGTTTATAATTAGGCATTTTCTCATTTGTTTGTCCTTATCCTATTCTACATCACCAGCTCTTAATTTAATTTTCGCATACCATTTTTTCCACATCAACAATTAGTGGATCTAGTCACCCACACGCATGAATCTGCTC
>PYAF01003848.1:133527-145940 GCA_007407185.1 Glycine tomentella
AAATTAAAAAAAAACATTAACTTACATAGAACAAAATTAGAAAAATAAATTTACAGGGATAAAAAAATAAGAACGTTAACTTATGGAGATAAAAAAAACATATTCAAGTCTTAATATTAAAATGGAAATGAACCTTACTATTAGAAGAGAAAAGATAACAATACTCTTTAAAATACAATATTAATGATTGAAATTTGTTGAATTATATACTTTTATTGATCCCTTGTCGTATTTAATTGGACTCACTCATGATTTAATAATTTTCAATAAATTTAACCTGATAATAAGTGTGTTAAAAAGTATATTTATCCTTCATAAATTTACAAGTCAGTATACCTTAAATCTATCTACACCTTTATACCTTGATATGACAAGAGCTTAGTATTCTAATTATTGTTGAAGAAGTTAAGAAACAATGATCAAGCTTAAGGAGTATTTGAGACCTAGGTTGCATTTATTACGCAATACGATATCGGACAAAGAAAACAACACAAGACAATTTCTTTATCATGTGCATTGTTTGATTAACAATGGACAACACAAATATAATAATATAAGGTTTACTAAAATATCATTTTTAATATTAATTATCTTAATATAATTTACATTATTGTTATATTTTATGAGGATTCAAAATAAAGAATACATACAAGCAAGGTAGCAAACTAACTAGTCGATAATGTAAATTCAAAATACATGACATGATAAGGTTATTACAACTAGTAAATAATGTGAATTTAAAATATATGACATGGTAAGGTCGTTGTAACTCTTAAATAATGTGAATTCGAAATACATGTCATGATAAGGGGATGTTGTAGCTAATAGATAATAATGGACGAGAAATAAGAGAGGTGTGAGTATGCATGTCTTTTGAATATTTTGTACATGAGATAAAAAGTTGTTTCATGATTTTCTGAGTAAAAAAAAATTGAGTTTTTGTCTTGTTTTCATCTTATTAATTTGTACTATTCCGTAAACTTTTCTAGCAAATCAAACATATCCTTAATACTATAAAATTGCCAATGAAATGTAAATTATGGACAACAATAAACTTCATAATATTATTGATAAGATTTTCATTCACCATAACCAAAAAGATAAAAAGGGGAGAGGGTACTCAATATACTCCCCCAAGTCAATTGTAAAATGTGGAAACATGATATAAGAACACAACATATATAATAAAAAAAACAGCCTATACAAATCTTATATAAAAGAAAGCGTGCAAGTAACAAAAAGTTTACTCAAATGTCATAAAAGCATTAATGTTTCCCCTAGTGCATTTACTTTTTCCTCCCTCATTCATACTATTGGGCCTAAAAGCATGTTTGAATGAGCAATTTTGAATCTCAAAACTTCTTTCATAACCTCTTTTTTCTTTTCATTTATTAGATTCACAAAGTATTTTTGTCTGTTAAGAGGCTATTTCCGGATTCAAATTCATGACCAATAAGTCACCAAGACACGACTTTACCATTGTGACAAGGCTCGTCCTCTTGATGCTATATGATTGAACATTTGAATTTGCTTTCCATCAATCCAATGACAATAATGTAATATGTTTGATTCAACTTAAATTTGGGGAAACAATTTTCTCCCTCAAAAATTCTCCCAAGAAGTTAGTATTAGTGAGCAATTATTTCTTCAAAATAAACAAAAACAAACAAGCGCTTGGATTTGACACCTTGTCAGCAATTTTCTATTTATTTGACAAGAATTTGTAAAAATGCGGATTAGTAAAGGGCCTTTCTTAAATATTTTAAGTTTTGTATTGGCAATTTCTAGAACTACATGCAAATGGAAAAAAATTTGATCTTCTCCATCAAAGATTTCATCCTTTGGTCCCAAAAAAGATTCATGAATATCAAAACATAGCTCAAACCCCTTGTATGGTGTTGAAAAAAAGGCTTCTAAGTACCAATAGGGAGGCCTATTCATATCTAGGAATCCTAAATACATCTATCTTTTTCCTAATATATGATTTTATGTTGCTCATTGGGTTGGAAATAAAGTGCAATCTTTATGACCACTGATAATTGCTATGCATACATAAAGTTACATGTAAATTACGTAACAATTATCTTATCTTTTCCTCTTTTAATGCTTCTTTTTGTGATTAAAACATAGGAACTAGTTTCTTCTGAGCTTTTATCCCATGGATTTATGAGGTGTTGGTTGTATTTTTTGTATAAATTCACTGCAAGAGCATGGAAGGTGACTTCAAGGTTTGAAGCGGCTCGATCAACTTGACAGACTCACTTAGCGCGACATGCTTACACCAACTCTTGGAGAGACAGAAACACAGTATGTAGGTCACGAAAGAGACGTCCTTTCACACCATTGGAATTTCATTTCCATCATTTGTTCCTCATTTCCTTCCATCTATTCCATTTCCTTGCCCTAACCTTCTATTTGTATAAGTCTCTCATGAAAATGAGAGGCTAAACCCCATTGCTGGGAGCTCAAACCAAACACTTTGATGTAATAATTCTAATTATCTATTCAATATTATTTACGCATTATTGTTGTTTTTCTGAGTCATTATCATGTTAGTGGTTTGATCATCCATATGCGTTTCTAGGAATAGAATGATTTTGTTTAGCTTAAATTATCATCTTTAATCTTAATGCAAATCAGTTAATGTAACTCTTGAGAGATTAGGAGCGAAATTAAGTGATTTAGGGTCTTGCACTTGAGGAATGAAGGCTAGAATATGTTAGTAGACGAAGGTGAGTGAAAATAATGTTGAATAGCGAAAAATCCTTAATATTGCATCAAAGTTAGTTTCGGTTGGTTGAGCCTCCAACATTTATCACACCGTATTTCAATCATCACCGCAATACTCCGAGTGTTTGTGTTTTTTTCCATTGTATTTATTACGCTTTATAGTTTAATTAAGTCAAAATTAGTTATATGGGATTTACTCTACAAAATTAAATTGATTCAGTAAATGCTTAGAACAACTCTGTATTAACTCTGAGTACAAACAAAGTCCATGTGAAATCGACATTTGGACTTATGTTTTTTTATTATTTGGACAAATTGATACGCTTATCAAAGTGTTAACAACCACCTTGGTGGTAAGTTCACAACGTTGTTATGCAATCTTTAGTGATAGCGTGTATAATTGTATATATATAATTTCATGTTTCATTGTTTCTGTTCCAATAAGCGAAAACCTCCCTAAAGATCATCTGTGACCGGAGCATTCAAATAATGATTTCTCACCACTTTTCAGACTTGAGAAGATTTTAAACTCGAGTTTGTCAACGTTTATTTGAATTGTGGGAATCTCTTGTCATCAGGGATCTTATCTTATTAACTGTCAAATCTTTAGATAACTGCTAGTGTGCATGCTCATGAGACAAGGTTCCAAAAGGCATTAGAAAATGAGTCTAATGTATGATGATGAGTCAGTTTCAAACCACAAATATATGATGCATATAGCTCGAACTACACCCAGGAGGTACAGTTTCATTAATATGATCAAGACATATAATTTTAGCAGCTTAAAACTTTGCTCCTCTTACTCTTTTTCTGACCAATCAAATATAAAAAGAGAAAATCACACTAATTTTTCACTCTTAAAAAGAACTTTCATATGTAGTCATGCAGATAGAAACCAAAATAAATTTGTACTAGATTTTGTAGATCCTGTCTTGATATTATCAAGATGGGGGGACATATTATACATCTAGAAATGCTTCGGGTCTTCTTCGCCAATGAATTCAATAGGACAAATACACACAATCTACACAAGAGTGACAAAATTCACTAACCTTTCCATCTTGAATGAGCTTAAACATGATTTCAAACAGAAATAATGATTTCATTTGGACAGCTACCTAGAGCAACAACATGGTGGTCATCCAATATTCATGCCAATAAAATAGTATTCTTGAATTCTGAAAGTTTGTGGTTGAACCAATGAATCATCTGCGGGGCACACACCACTGGAATTTCTTTCTCCCTTAAGGCCAATGATTGGCTGGAAAATTGAAGGGTATGTGACTCCCAAGTTTTGGACAATCCAGTGAAAAGGGGAGTTAGTTGTTAAAGTGTTAAACTAATCAGAATGTTCAAATCTGTATATGCAGCTTTTTTGTGATGTGAACTGATAAATGGCCTTGCTTTGTTTTCATCATAAATGACAGAAAGTAATTGACTTTTCGCACAAATTCAAGTGATAAGAATCAAATAGTTCTCTAGTTTGTGATTCACACTTGAGCGAAATAATAATGATCTCACATTATCAATCACAGTCTTTTCTGTTTCTGAAGCAAAATATGAAATATCCATCAGCAACAACCCTTCCAAGACCAACTTTTAAGTAACAAATTGATATTATTACTAATGCCAGTTGAATACCAATAACTTTTCTCATGAGATTTGTTCCATTGACCAATAACTTTCTTAATTTAGAAAGAGAAAGAGAATCAAAGAAGAGAAAACTCTGCTTTTTAAAGATGGTGTTGGTGTTTAAAAGAAATTCCAATTGGAACAAAAACAATAAAAAAAATTAAAAGATAGAGAAACTCACCTATGGGTTTACAGAAAATTTTATGACACAAAAGGAGATACAAGATTATGGTTAGACGCTAGAATGGAGATATCGCTACACCTGGGATTAGATTCTCAACTCTCAAGAGAGCAAGAGTAATCAAACCAACAAGTTAATTTATTCTTCAAAAAATTATAAAATTTTTAGTGATACAAAAGGCCTATAGGCAGGTAAATTGAGAGTGTAAAAATTATGAAGAGATAAAGTATAATTTAATTGACAAACAATAAACAAAGATAGTACTACAGTAGATATTAAATTATCAAAATAGTGGCAATACAAATTGACTCAGACTGATTGAAAAATTCTAGATAATGTTGGCAATAAATAACTCATCCTTATAATCAACCTTCATATTTATCCGAAAACTCAGGAGAGATGCAAGTAATGCCCATGATGAGGCCAAAGCTTGAGCGCAAAGAACAAGAGAGGACTACAATGAAAATATGCCATTGTATTGATATGATAAAAGGTAATGAATGATTACAAAGATGTTCCTATTTACTAATGATGACTGTCTAACAAACTAATTGTGATCTAAGTAACACTTAACAATATTCTTTTTTTATTTTTCCAAATGTTCTTTTAAGTATCTTCAAACATATGATGACATGGCTCACCTATATGTCAATGACTCAAAGGGGATTTTATAGTTTGAAGAGAAAGTGAAGAGAAATATTCTTTTATTCTCTTTAAATATAATAGCTGAAAGTTCTCATTTCAATTCAGAACTTTGCCGCATAAGCAGTGGGAGTCATAAATCATAGAGGAAGCACTTTATTATGTACAATTGAATTAGGATGTCAGAAACCAGAGGCGTGATTAGTAAAGTAAATTTGGCTAACTCTTAACTTTAATGTTACTTGGCTGAGTTGGTTCACAATTTGATCCATAGGCATATAAAATTGATATTATATTCAAGTAAAGTGTTCTTAAAAATATGTCATGTTCAATTTGAGGTTAATTTGTTATTTTAAAATAATATGAATGGTAGTTTATGCTTATAAAGTTCATGTAAATTAAAACTGGATGAGTATTCAAATATAGCATATATCACCATAAGACATTACTATATAAAAAAAGGCATCACGTAAGAAACGACCAAAAAAGCAGCCACCACCTCACTCTGATAATGTCATAACCATGAAAGAAAGTTAAGTTCATAATGAGAGCAAACATGGAAAGAAAAATGTTCATAACCATTCATCAGATTCAACTCAAAGAACCATTTTAGCTTTGAAACTTTCATATCTTCTATTTCTCTTTTCTTCAATTCCAAATGCACAAGGCTACACTAATAGAGCTCATATATTCATTTATGCTGGCTGCTCTCAAGAAAAATACCAATCAAACAAACCCTTTGAAGCCAACCTTAATCTTTTCTGTCCTCAGTTTCTGCCTCATCTTCTGACACTTCTTACAATAGCTTTGCCATTGGAAATGGAAGCTCATCACCACCAGAAGGGTCCATATATGGCTTATACCAATGCAGGGCTGATTTGAGGCCAAATGATTGCTCAAAATGTGTTAAAAGTTGTCTTGACCAAATAGGCTTGGTTTGTCCCTTGGCACTTGGGGCATCTTTGCAACTTGAAGGCTGCTACATAAGATATGAGCATGTTGATTTCCTTGGCAAGCCTGACACAAGCCTTTGGTACAAGAGGTGCAGTAAAGCAGTGGCAAATGATGCCGAGTTCTTCCGGCGAAGAGACGATGTTCTTGCTGATTTGCAAGTAGCTAATGGATTTGGAGTCAGTACTTTAGGTTTGTTGAAGGGTTTGCACTGTGTTTGGGGGATTTGTCTGTGGCTGATTGTTCTTCTTGCCTTCAAGAAGCAGTGGAAAAGCTTTGGAGTATATGTGGATCAGCAGCATCAGCTGAAGTGTTCTTGGCACAATTGTTTTGCTCGGTATTGGGAAGCTGGCTACTATGATGAAACAGGTTCAATTTGATTTCTAATTTGTATTTTTTATTAGAATATAGCAATTGAAAAATTGAAGCATGTCCAAAGGCACCGAATTCTACATATGATTTATTTTTCATTTTAAAGTGTAGCAGCTAATTCGTTTATAGCTAATCCAATTACAATAAGATTCTATTTAGATCAACTTATTTATAAGTACTCAAAAAAAGAAAATAAAAAATAAAATGAAAAACCTGCACCTCATCTTTTAGAGAAATTAGAGGAAAGAACTTTTATAAAAAATAAGTGCATAAGCTAATTAATTTTAACTTATACGAGAAGTTAAATTCATTTTAGCTTCTTATTTTATGTTCTTATAAGTATTTATAGAGAACTTTATAAAAACATGAACTAAATATTCTTCACATTGAGCATTTGTTAGAGGAAAAATTGATAATAACTGAACTAATTCAATTCTTAGGGGAGAGGAGAAAAAGAAGGAATTTGAAATTACTTTGAGGTTTAAAATATGATTGCAATTACTAAAAGAAAGTTTGTGCCATTAACGACCACTTTGTTCAAAAGTGGAGTGAAAATGGAGGTGAAAAAGATGCAGGATACAGCTAGTACCTAACAAATTGTCAAATGCCAACGGTCAACGTGTAATCTTTTTATGAACCAAAATGTTTACTTTTATGTTTTTTTATTGGAAAATGCACACTGCAATTCCCCTGTCTTCTCTTACTTTCTTTAATTTTATTACTTAATTATAAATTTCTAAATACACATTATTAAATTACATTGACACTTAATGTATTTTTCTCAAATTACATATGATACTCTTGTCTTTTTTGCACATTATTTTTACCTTTGTTAAAGTTAGAATAAATTATACTCGTACTCCTTATATTTTTCTCAAATTGCACTTACTACTCCTCCCTTAAATCTAACTTGATGGATCCGCCAAGATTGTTGATGTCACTAGCCCCGATGACACCAGTGTCCAAGGAATCAGATGCAGTGATAATGGTGGCTGAAGGTACAATAGGGGACGAGGAGGTGGATATAACGGTGATGGTGTTGGCGATGACTACGATGGAGGCAATAGCTACGATGGTGGTTGCTTTGGTGGGAGTGGGTGGACGAGAACGACTATAAGGAGGAAGAGATGATGATGCCGTGGGAAAGGGAGGAGGTAGTGGTGATAAGTGAAAAGAGATTGTTGAATAAGAGGAGAGTTTATAAAATCCAAAATGTGATTTTGAGGAAGAAGATAAGGATATTTTAGACATAATTTTTTTTATAAAAAGTCATATGATCAGCATGTGTCTACATTCTGTTAAATTATGAAACAATGTTTAGGAGAGAAAAGATCTGGATATAATGTGAACTAAATAATTAAGAATTTTTTTATAAGGTATAAAAAAGAAGGAATATTAGATGCAATTAAAAAAAAAAAGAGAATGTACGAAACCTCACATCATTATTGCCTTTTTTCTTCTTCCTTTTCTAGTGTTATAATTTGGCAAAAGCTAAATTTCAGTATTAAAGATAAGATCGTATGGAATCCAATGACAATTTTTTGATCTCAGGCATCGTAAAATTTCATATTCTTCCACCAATTTCCTAAACTAATTAATGGTTTTTATCATTGAAATGCAGAATTTTCATTATATTGCCTTACAAAGGTTGTCTTCAAAATTTGATTATAAAGTGCAGAAAGCAATTAATTTTGTTATCAAACATCACACATGGGTGTAGTCATGTCATGTGAGATTATAGCAGACTTATTAAATATCTTTGCAAATCTTCTTGCACAGTATAGTATACCAATAGTTCTGATCATTGCTTTTCGCCAATTAATTTTGTGTTTTTGTGCAGAATCTTCCGAAGACGATGACCAATGGGGAAATCAGTTGCCATTATTGTGGGAGTACTAGCAGGTCTAGCCGTTCTTGTTGTCCTTCTCAATCTGCAAAAGAGCAAGAGCAATGGGTAAACATTTAATTTCTTAATCTCATAATGCTTATAATGAAAGCTTTAATTTGTATACACTTTGGGTGTAGACATCCAATAAAAATCTATCTTATCACCACACTCTATTAATAAAGAGTTTAATAATTATAAATTGTTAAGTAAAAATATTTTACACTTTTTAACTAATAAAAATTATTATTATTATTGTGATTTTTAAAATACTTACAATAAAATTCAATAAATTTAATATATATGATGGATTGTGATTAGATGATAATATACATATGTGTGAGATATACATAAAATATTTTCTTATTAATAAATATGATGATGTGATAAAGTGAACAAATATTCTTATTAAATGTCTGCCTAAAAATATATATTATAGTAGTATAAATTAAACTCAATAATACAATGAATCCATTGATGAAATGATATGATGCTTATGATCAATACTTCTGAATAACATGCAGGTTAAGAAAATGTGGAGGTGGGGGTTACTCCCAAGTCACAACGCAAGAAGGTGGCGTGGGGGGTACTGTAGTCATTTCAAAATGTCTGCAAATGTTTGTTTGAATTTTATGAAAGTGCTGCTTCCACTTTTGTGCTATCATTATTACATTATGTTTTTTCAAAGGTTATCTTCTGGCTTATAAAATGGAACTCATATCCACCAACTAAAAAAGGCTGCCAAATTTACTTGCTCTTGTGATCTCATAACAAAAATGGATCATTCTTTTATTATAAAAATAAACTTCTTTATTGCTTTAGTATAGTGTGCATTTCTTTCTTAATTGGCTTATTTGTTTGGGTTAGTTAGTGCTATTCTAAAAGGGCAACCTAGACTGTTATGTGTTTTAATTAACTTGTCTATGGATTGAAATGCTTTCTTATTGGAAATGACAAATTGAGTCAATTCACAAATGTCATAAGAAACAAATCACATGTTAATAAGAGTGAAATTAGGTTTGTGGTATTATTTTATATTTATTTTTAGTAAGAATTTTTCTTTTAATCATATTTTATTTATCTATTAGACTGAAATTTAAGATTTTATTTAAGAGAACTAAATATAATTCTACTCGAACCAACAACATGTTAATAATATTATGCTTTTTAAATCACGTAATAATAATAATAAATGGAGTAAATGATACATTTTGTTGGAGTGCATGGTGAAATTTCATATTGAATAAAAAAATTAAGTAATATATATATATATATATATATATATATATATATATATATATATCTTATGAATGACCCATAAATTCAAAGCACAATGTTGAGTGGGATGTTCATGGTAGTCATAAGAAGGGATTGAATATGGATTGACATGTGGGGCTATGGCGTGACGCATAGGCATCAAGGTAAAGTGTTGATAGTCTCATACAACTCCTATTAATGCTTTTGGTTTTGGTAAATAAATTCTGAAAAGTGTTATAATACTTTTGAAAATTTATTTTTGACGGTGTTCAAATTTTAACACTTTTCAAAAAGCAGTATCTTTTTAATGTTAAACTAAAATACATGGGGATGTACGTTTAGCAAGCAAAGAAGGTGTGCTTAACAATTGTCAAATTCTATACTATAGATTTTTTATGGGCTATAATGTAGTTCATGCCTTCTGTGTCTGAAATCTGAAGGGAACTATTGGTCCTTATCCATTTTGTTCTTGTGTTCTGGTGCCTTATCAAGGGCTGAAATCCCAATTTTGCTCCCATTTAAAAAAAAAAATTCACCCCTCTCTCTTTCCTCTTCCCCCCCTTTTCCTCTTCTCCTTCCTCCTTCTCTTTCCTCCACTAGCAGCAACCCTTCCCTTCCCCAACCTTCCCTTTTCCTTCCTCCACGAGTTCTTTTTTTGGGCTTTGAACACCATAATAGAATCACGATTTCATTGTGTGTCTAGACAAAGAATATAATAGAATCGTAATTCCGTTATATTTTTTTATCAAGTAGAATCAAAATTTACATTGTGTTAAGGGAGGACAAAAAAATAACAATAGAATTATGATTCTTTTAAGTTGTTACATCTAAAATATATAAATATATAACAAAATTGTTATTCAGTTATATATATATATATATATATATATAAAACATAATCACAATTTCATTGTGATAAGGGGATGCAAAATTGGTTAGACAACCAAATCATAATTCTATTATGCATTTAATTCAACAGAATCATGATTTCGTGAGAAAAATAATTTTGAAATAAAAAAAAGGTCAACCCCTATATAAGGGTCAAGAGCAATTCCAATTGGCCAATAACAACTCCCAAATCTGAATAGTTAGTCCACTGTAAAACTCTAACTTTGTGCCAATAAGTAAAAAACCGGAAAATTTTCAGAGATACAAACAAAGTCGTACGTGACTATGAGTCCATGACTTTTCTTTATCTGTGGATTTGAAATTGTCAAGAATTAGAGTTTTCAAGTTATTGTAGCTAAAAAGGAGATGTCATAGACTATAAGAAAAGTTGAACTAAGTGCTAGCAAGTACTGAAAGTCATACATGATTACATAAGGTGTTTAATTATAAAGAAAGTTGAGCGTCACAAGAATGTTGACAAAATTAAAAATTTATCTTATAAAACTAGATTAAGCTTGTCTTTATATTAACGCAAGTGAATTTCCCCCCTAGCTAGCATATATATTTAAGGGGTTCAAGAGCCATTCCATATGCATCTTGATAACTTGTTCTAATAAAGTCCATTGACACAAGCTTGTCTTATAAAAATTAGGGTATATTTTAAGGTCGGATTTTAAGTCATCTGCAAACTCATCCAATACACAATATTTTAAATTTTATAATTATTTTAACTGTTAATTATGAGTAGGTAATAATTCTTTTAAAGTTAATACATTTTGCATAATGTACCCTCTTGGTTTGAGAGCTGACCTTGAACTTTCATTCTAGCCTTATTTGCTTTTCATGTTCAAGGCTCTAGAGGACTATCTGCATTCTCATTTAGGCCATCGTTATTATGAGCCACTAAAGTCATATCATGTGCCTCTCGGTTATTAAGATTGGTTAATGGTTAAGTATTTATTGTTATTTGTCATGCAACGAGAAAAAAGAATACACAAATAGACCAATGAGAAAGGAATACCACACTTTTTTTTTCAATAAAACAACCATAAACCATTTTCAAATTAATTAATATATTATATTTAGATATTATTTTTTTAAAATTTAATTCTATTGTTATATACAAAATTTAATTCTATTGTAAATATTGTCTTAACTTTAGTTTTATGTCTATAAATTTTATTATTTCATTATACATAATATTGAAATCGTAATTTTTTTTTGTTAAAATATCGTGTTAAATTGTTAATAAGTTCACGACTTCATCATTATTTGGGACATAATTAAAATAAACATTTTCTTAGAAAAATAGTCTTGTCAGCGTATTGTATTGAATTTAGACGAGCATTTACAACTATAACTCTTTCATTAGTAACATAGTCTCGCTAATAATATATTCCATATATAAATTCATATAAAAAATTATATATTCCACAAATAAGTTTCATTTGTTTAGTTTATTTTTAATAAAACTAGTTTATAAGCGCTGAAAGCTTATAAGTTAGTTTATAAGCTAAGTTTGAAAAGTTAAAATTAAAAATTAGTTGAAATTTTTTAAGTATTTAGTAAGATTAATCGATAATTTAATTCATAAATATTAAATGACATAAAATGATATATTTAATATTTTTAATACTTGAATTTTATTTCTAATAATTTATTATCTTAAAAAGTAGAATAATATATTTTTTTAATTTTGTTAATCATTCATTTTTTATTTGTACAAGAAAAACTTGGATGTATAAGTTGTTCACTTACATGTATGAAACATGATATAAATAAGATCTTCTAACTATGATGGGTAGCGTTTATTCCCTTTCTATTGGGGTTTCTAACCTTAAGAAATAATATAATAATAAAAATTAATGAGTTAAT
>PYAF01003848.1:147370-159300 GCA_007407185.1 Glycine tomentella
ATATATATATATAATATTTTTTCAGTTGTGTAAATCATTTTGTATCTAAAAAATATATGTAGATCATTAGATTGAGGATAAATTTATTATTTATTCAATCTCTTTTGTATTTTTTTAATGTTATTTTTTTAATCATAAAAATTAATATCAAATAATTTATAATAATTCACACATATTACTCAATTAATTGAAATATCATTTATATCCTTACTGTTTTGGGTTTGTTAAATTATATTTATTAGGTTGTATTGTTGTTGTTGTTTTAGTTATTTCATGATATAATGAATACTCAGAGGGACCCACCAATAATAACATACCATATTGTTACTGTTATTGTTGTACCCCTTTCATTATCATAGGCTATTCCTTTTATTTATATTATTCCTTTATATATTACTATTTTAAATTTTTTACAGTCATATTATTATTTTTAATATGTACAAGATATTACTGAGTATTTTTTTCGTAAATATTATTTTTACGGTTTATTTTGTTGTATATTTCTATTATTGTTTCTTTTCATAACAATTATTATTGTTTTTATTTTTATGAAAAATATATAAACAGTTTATAAATAATAAGTAAATTGTTATCTCGTGGAATAAGAAAAATTAAACTAGTACAATTATATATGTGGGGTCATATCTCTTGAATGTTATACAGAAAATACAATTCAGTGTCCCACTACATATGTCTGCCCCTTCTCTCTTTTACAAGTTAGCCTGAATTAATTTCATGGTATCTAATTTTTGTGCTACAAATTTAAATATATGTGTTTCTTTATTTAGGATAAGTATGGATTCTAAAAAGTTTGCTTAGATCGACTATGACGACATTGACAAACTTTGCAGCCTCAATTGGCTAATGATGTTGATAGACGGACTAACACGAAATTTCCAAGCCATTAGACATTATCCAAATTCCAAGCTCACGTAAATCAAGTCAAGATAATGGAACTAATTCTATAAAATTTATAAAAATAACAATTTATTACTATTTACTAAATGGTGAGAATTAATTTCCCAATACAAAAACATTCAACACTAAATTTTGTAATCAAAACGGAAATGGTGGGCAAATAATGGACAAAATTTACGGACTAGAGAGACTAATTTTAGTTCCTAGAGTTAATTTCATGGACATTTTATAATATAAAATTTATATTGAAGATTTCTTTGAGGATTTGACTTTTCCACAATGAAGATATACAATTCATAGAATAAAATGTATTTCCCCTAAAAAAATGAATAAAATGTATTTATAATTAATATTTATTAATTATATTTTACTTCATCTTTTAAATGTATTTCCTTTATTTTAAAATATAATTAATAGTTATAATTATATTTTACTCCATCTTTTAAATTATTTTCTTTATTTTAAAATATAATTATTAATTATATTTTAAAAATTAATTTATTGAAATTAAACCTATCGAATTTTAACATAACACCCACTGAAATAAAACATAATTCCGTGGCCAAATATGAGAATCTTGCAGCCTAAATGGATTCAATAAATAGAAGACAGACAAAAACCTTCTATGAAACTTTGAGCTTTGATTCTATAGACAAATACAATTCCACCACCAAGACCAATTCTTTAAATCAAGTAACAATATAAAAGTACACCAATCCAATTTTGCAGGCCATACCAACTTATTTTCCCTTGCATTATTCACTAGTACGGCCAAAATATACATTTGTTGGGGGCAAATAATAATTTAACATGAATCAATACAAGAAAACTAATCACAAAGTGTACCAACTTCTAATCAAGCAATATTCAAAGTCCTGAGGTGAAAGGGACACCAGAGCTAGGTATCCAATTGCTACCAGCAATGAAGTTGCCAACAGTGAAAGGTGAGGCCTGAGAAGCACTAGTGAGAACATGGTAGCCCTTCCAAGTAACCCTATTGCCAGTGTTGGAACCTGGACCAGTGTTTGCATATTCAGCATAGTACAAAGTGTCTAGGGCAAAGTTACCATCCCATTCCATCCAACCAGCAGGGTTGATCAAGCTATCAAGATAGGTTTTCATGAACACTGTTCTTGAGTACTTTTGCCAGGGTCTTCCTAGGTATGACTTAACAGAACTAGGGTTGAATCCTGAAGCACCTGTGACCTTGGAGTTGTGGATGATGATTCCTGTGTTTTGGTTAGGGTCAGTTCTGCCTTGAGCTGTGACTGTGATGGTTCTCTGTGGAGGGGTTCTTGCATAGATGTTGCAGTTTTGCAAGACTGCAGCAGCATTGCCAAAGATGAAATCCACTGTGCCATAAATGTCACATTCTCTGTAGAATTGCCTCTCTGAATGAACATATAGTGTGTCTTGGAAACCCTCAAAGCTGCATCTGTAAAATACTGAGAGATCTGAGCCAGAACGGAATGCCACTGCTTGGTGATTTGCTGCTCCTGCTGTGTTCCTGAATGTGATGTCTTGAGCAATGAATCCATCACCCACAGCAGCTGAAAATAATAATAATTGAATTAAACAACGATAATTTTTCGATTTTAATTGTTATACACTATTCGTATAGCTATATTCAACCAACCAAACATCAGGTATGATTTTTAAGATGATTATTATAAACTTAACAAATTTATTATATGTATATAATAATTTGTGATTAAAAATTGAGTATAATAGCTTTTTACACTCCTAATTTATAGATTTTTTTTTATTATAAAATCTCAACAATTTATAATATTGATTTGCGTTTAAAAATAAAGTTTTTTAATATTTATTTTCTGGCTTTAATACATTCATATATTCAATCCAATTGCAAATATCCCTATCCAAATGCAGTACCGTACCAACTAATTTTTTCTACTTTTGAATCGTTCAATTTATTATCAATTAATAATGACATCATCTCTAGTCTAATCTAGCTTCAGTACTTGGAACTTTAGAATATATCAAGGTGGGTACCATGCTTTGGATTAGGAATCAAAAATGATAATGCATTTTTTTTAGAATAGTCCATCAAAGAAATATATAATAATCTAGAAGGCATTTATCTGTCCTTTCTGCATGCCTCACGTCTCCATTAGTTTTTTGACCACTGAAAGTCAAATTTCAATTGCTCCCCTGTTCGCATAACCTCAACAACTTAAGCTTGTTAACCTTAACTTACTTTCTAATACAGGTTTTGTGTGTGCCCCTTTAAATTTAAAGGCCACCAATTCAATTCATCCACGTAAAGTAACTCGAACCAAAGCTGCGGCTAAAGAACGTTATATTTTCTTAATTCCAATAGGAAAACAGCACACAAGTGTCTCTTTGACATGCAACAGATTATAATATTAATTTAGCCCCCCTTTTGTTAGCCCATTCACGTATGATGAATTTCTTTCATCGAATGGACAACATTTAATTAATTAATTTTTTTACAAGAACATTTAATTAATTAGAGACATGAAATTTTAACAGAAAAACTTAACCGGGTAGCATCAGATATAATGTAAAAAAAAAAAAACATGTATGAAAGATTTTTACCACGAAAATAAAATAGAAGAAAATATATATAAGAAGACTCCAGCTTTATCAACTTAATGTGTGTCACGGTTGGGCTCCACGAACAACTCAATCACTAATCAAGACAATATGGAGCTTTTATTAAATTAAGGTGCCGTGGCAACGTCTAATTAATAATACAAATTGCTTTTTTTTTGTAACATAAATACAAATTTCTTTAATACATGTCGTCGAAGCAAAAAATAAAGATATGAATATATATATTTGAATGAAATCATAATGGCATCGATCTGTTTTTTTTATATATAAAAATTATTGTTTAAATCTCCTTTTGTCTGTATCTAAAAAAACTATTTTGTCGACTATTCATGGTAAGTGCACAACTATATTTAGAATCAATATAAAATTTATTTGGGTTCAACGTTTAGCTATATTAAATAGTGGTTATATCTTTCACTGACAAGTGTGCACTGTGTCGTGATTTTTTCGCTCTATAAGTATTAAAAAATAGTTTATTTTTCTCTTTCTTTTCCCTAAAGAGGAATAAAATTAAAATGACGTGAACCAAATATACTTCTATGAATTTATGGTTATTTGTTAAAATCACTCACAAAAACATATAATATTAAAGGTTAGCTAGCTTCCCGGTGAGGGCAATCACCAATGAATTTGAGATTAAAAAAAATAACAAATTTTAATTCAACTGTAAAAGATTTATATGTATTGACAACTTTTACATTGTCATTCGTATTGTTATGTATGATATTTTTTTAAGCTATAATAATTACTTTAAAAATTATGTCTCAGATAATTTTTCATTGATTATATAATCAATATAAAGATTATATAAAAATTAAACTCATAGTAACCTAAATAAAAATTATACCACAATTTTTATTGCTGTAAACTATTCTGACTAATCCTAAGCTTGAAAAGTAAAAGAATATTTAAATAAAGGAAAGTGTTTCTTATACCCCAAGTCTTTAATATTAATTAATTTACACTGTTGTGTTTAATTTAACAATTAACTAACAGTGTATGATTTTGATTTATGAACTAGTAATATGTCACCCATCGATAAGTTAAAAGGCATTATTCAAATATTAAATAGATCTATATATAACCGTTAACTAAACCATCCTTAATAGTGTACGTACGTATATAATATTTGTTGAGTATGCAAATAAATTTAGAGAAAAAAATATGATCATATTAATTTGCTTACCAACAGTGGCTGAACGGAAGGTTGTGGTGCCTCCTCCAACGCTTTTGCTACCTGTGATTATGGTCTTTCCAATACCATCTCCAACCAACATTATATTGTTAGCTTTCACCTCAACTTGCTCATTGTACACCCCACCCTTCACATATATCACATACCTTCCACTACTACTCTTTGGAGCAGCATCAACAGCAGCTTTCACTGTTGTGTATTTTCCAGAACCATCTTTTGCAACCACCACATTCGCCTTAGAAGCTGCTGAAGAAGATTGCAACAATTTTCTATCACCAGGCTTCACCCATGTTGGAAACCCTTCTTTGTAACTTGGTGGTTTGTATTGGTAAGGACCTTTGTTGAGAGAGAGGGTGTTGCTTAGTAACTTTGTGACATTATTGGACATCAAGGGTAGGACATAGTCAGGGACTCCAAGCTCATAGAATCCGTTTTTGCATGTTTCAAGGTTTGTGAGGGCTGTGCTGAGCCATGTTTGTGTGTCGGTTTGGGTGCACTTGGTGTAAGGGGCAATGGTTTTGTTGAGTCTTTGGATGGTGTACTCATAGAGTTCAAGGCAATCTGCCCATGCAGATTTTTCATGGACATTGCGGCACTTAGGGCCTAGGGCATGGGTGTTAAGTTCACTCCTTTGTGCTCTCTCTAGGGCTAGCTGAAGGGAAACTTTGAGGAAATCGGATTTGCTTTTGATGGGTTGGTTGAAGGCATGGTTGGTCAAGTAGTACTCACATGGTTGAGGGTAAGGGGTTTGGTTGCACCATGATTGAATATCTTTGAATGAGTAAGAGGAAGCAATGGAGGAGAATAGAAAGGGAGCAAGTAGAAGGGTTATTAGCAAACGAAATAATGGTGCCATAGTGAGGGCTAGCCTATGGCCAAAAGTGGTTCTTTTTGGGGTTTAGAATTATGGGAGGGTGGAGAGAGAAAGTACTATAGAGGTTTATTTGACGATGGGTGTGGGATTCATGTCCTAAACTTGGTCCCTTTAAATAGAGGGAGGGAAAGGGGTGGTTTGAAAGATAATTATGGTGTTAAGTTGTAAACTAGGGACTGCTCACCATGTCTTGCTTTTCCCAAATCACTTTTTGGATCGGATTTGCTCTATATTTTCATGCACGTTTGTTAGTTCATTTGTGTAACCACTTTTGCAATTTATTAATACATCATAATATTTAAGTGGGTTCCTGTTAAAATAAAATAAAGTTAAGTGGGTAGCAATATTTTGGGAAAAACTGGGAAAGAAATGAATAAAAGATAATATATATATATCTAACTTTGACCTTACCAATATGCTGACTTGTCCAAACGGCGGCAATAATGATACAATAGAACGCGTTATAGTTATATTTAGTGTGTCTATTATTTGCACAATCATTAATCTGCATACATTTTTCATATTTTATATCTTATGCTACGTCAATAATTTCTTACTAGTTGAGCTTTATTAGTTTCTAGATTACTAGCTAGATGAATAAGCTTGCCGATTGTTTGCTAAAATTGTTCTGGCCACAGGTAGGCAAACTGTTTTTGATTTGTACTCTGTCAACGAGAATTGGCCTGCGGGTTACAGCCTGATACACACCACAAACAAATTCACAATAATAATAATAATAATAATAATAATAATAATAATAATAATAATAATAATAATAATAAAATGAACTGGCATGGTATGCACCATTGACATGAAACTTTCAAAATATTTACTTTCAAAAGACAGTACTTAGTTGTAAAATATGAGGAAATTGACCCTTTGGTTTCAGCAATTCCACCATTTGTATTTCTCTTGGTTACGCATGACATGTGTGATACGTCTAGATTGACAGGAAAATACAGTATCAAGGAGATTTTTCTTACTAGCTAATTTCCTGTTAAACGATGAATTGTTTGGCAGCATTAATTTTCTTAGTTGTTGACTTTGGGATAGTGATGTATAGGTATATATATATATATATATATATATATATATATATATATATATATATATATATATATGAAAATTTTAAAGATCATGTTTGTACACAAGTTAGTTTTTGATAAACAAAACCAAATTTATTGATTATTTCATACAAGAATATATATTGAAAAAAAAAACAAAGTTAATTACTATGATTGAATGTAATTATAAGATGTAAAAGATGTAATTATAAGCTGTAAAAAATGTAATTATAAAAAATATACGTGTTCACAATATTTTGTGAAAAAATAAAATGTAATTAATTACTGTTGAAATTCCTCTCCTTGAGGAGATTACATGGATGATTGCAGTTCTATGCTTGGAGGGACTTTAATTTAGAGAAAACACCACCAAAAAAGTCCTTTAACAGAATTTAAAAATGGCCTTTAACAACATTTTTACATGTTGTACGTCTATGCTTTGCTATTAAAGGGGGATTAGCTTTAATAGCGCTTTAAAAGTACTGTTTAAAGACCCAATTAAACAACACTTTTTTAGTACAAGTTGTGTGAGAGTCCCTTTAGACAATAGTTGAAAACTTTGTTGAAGCTTAAATCAAACAAAGAAGAGGCCACAAGCAACTTCATCATAAAAAAAAAAAAAAAAATGAAGAATAGTGACAAGTTTTGCAACTAGAGTGTAACATGGTTGTCCTTGGTAACTGCTATGGATGTGACAAATTTTAGGAAGCTAATTATAAAAGTCAGATTCAATCATGAACAGATCATGGTAGACACTATGGTCATGGCAGACACCATAACCATGGCATGTGTGCAACAAAAAATTAGAGAGCTGCATTTTCTATTTTGTTTGAGTATGTTTTGACCTTAATTTGTACTTGAACTTTAAATAGACATTCTAGGGTACCAAAGAGGATTCCAAATCATTGGGTTTTGAAAGGCAAAAAGGTCTGAGGCATTGGATGACACTTTGATGCTTACAAAATTATTTTTCATTGTCTCTCCATCCATGGCTTCTTCCCCCATGGTTATCAGTAGTTAATTTCTTTTTTGTCATGATTTGATGTAATTAGATCTCATTCCTATGTAATTACCATGCTTTCTATTTAATTAACAGTTGTTATTGTTGTTCTTCCATACTTATTGTTTGTTCTTAGCTTGATCACCTGAGTGCATGATTCTTTATAATTGGGAATTTCAATTGAATTATAAACTAAAGAGAACAACCAATGAGTTTTATGTCTAGGGGTACCATAAAGGTTATTGGTCATTGTTAGACTTTCGTTCTTAATACAAATCAATTAATTACCCTAGCCAAGAGATTAATAGTGAGATTAAGGGATTTAAGTTCTCTCGCTTAAGGTATTAATTTTAGAATAAATTGTGGGTTGATGATAACATATGTTTAATTGAATATGAATAACAAATAATGCATGCTAGGTTGATTCAACGAAGTCAAACCTTAACAATTTTCATCATTGATACAAACTCTGTTTTCTACACATATCAAGTATTTGATAAAAGTGGCAAACCAAGTTTCTTTCTTTAAATTCTTTATTTTTTATGCAATTATCTTTAGTTTTAACTACTCAATTACTTTAAATCTCATTGTCTATTAAATTTACTATTAATTACGTATTTATCGCACAAGTCAATATGTAGACAACTTTACTTATCACTATTGTTACTTATTAGAATAATGTGGTTATTTAACTTTTATGCAATTACACAAATTAAGTGCAATTAATAAATTTAATTAGTCTAATCAGTTATTAAATTGTCATTAATTATTATGTTATTATAGAGTAATATAAATTGCTAGTATAATACTTATAATTTAAAATATATATCATACATAATATTACCATTTATTTCCATTTCTAAACTTATTTTTTGGTGAATTCTTATTATTAAACTAAATCACTAATTTTGTCTATTTGACAATGTAATTTAAAATATCACACTGCTGAAAACATATAATATAAAATTATAACATGATTTAAATTTAAAAATATAGACATCATTAATATTTTAATATGGTAAATTCATCATAAATTAATTACTATATGTTGACACAATTTAATTAGTCTAGAATAATAACATGAATTTCGTACCAATTCATTCATGTGTTTGATGATAGTTCTGCAGTTAATTTGTTAATTCATACCTCATATATATCGCCCTTCAAATACTTTTGATTTTTGAGCACTGAATAAAGAATCGACAAAAAAAAAAAAAAAACAAAAACTTGTCAAATGAAAAATTGCCAATAATTGAAGCATTTATATGTTTGATATTTATGCATCACATGTAAATTCTGAAGAAAACTAAAACATATTAAATACAAATGGTTTGGCGTAGTTGTAAGGTTCAAGTTTTCAGGATAATGCTTAATTAAGTTCTGGAGAAGTCGGATATCGAACTTTGAAAAACATAAAATTAAACAAAAAAGTTGTACGTGTGAACAGAATAGTTGATGCATGTACATGTTTATCGTTATTTAACGGAAGAAGAATGCTGATAGTCTTCATATATTTTAAAAATCAAGGTAATCCTATCCCTATTATCCACAAATACAAATATTACAGAATTATTAGAATCCAGAAACTTGTTCAAATCAAAAGGCAACAATGCTGATTATTACAATATGATATGCAGTCAAGCAGAAAGAAATGTCGGGTTCCTTTGAAATTTTTTTCATATAATTGAAAAAAATTAGGTACACAAAAGTCTATGCCTATCCTTAGGTTGACCCCCTTATTCCCCTTCCCCAAGATAGCTCTTGCATATGCTGCGCCTAATTAGTAATTACTACACTTTGATCGAGTTTGTTAGAAACCCCTTTAATTTTTCTTTTGTCAATCTAATACTTTTTGGTTTAATCGCAAATTTGATTTCCATATTTTGATTTACGTGTAATAATAGTCATCCTTCTAATTTAAAATGCTCAAATATAATTATGATATTTTTCAAATATTTAAATTTCCTGAAATTTTATCTGATATATAGTTAAAAAATGAAAGGATATTAATTTATATAAATTATTAAAGTAAAAATATAATAAAAATAAAAAAGATTTAAAATATAGCAAAGTTAATTTTTTTGTTCATTTTTATTTAAATATTTTATATATCTTTTTATTTGTAAATTTATTCGAATCTGTGATCTACTATCATACTTTGTTATATTTTTGCTAATTATTAAATAAATTTTTGGGATTTGGAACTTGATTTGAACAATCAAGAAATAATAAAGATAAAATACGAGTAATTAAAACTAGACAAACCAATATATATATATATATATATATATATATATATATATATAAAAGTATTTCTCTATAAGTATTTAAAAAGGTAGTTAAGCTAATATTTCTCTATTGAATTTATAGGGTAGACAAACAACATTAGTTTGCGTCTTCAATTTATAGAACGAATAATTGGAGGGAGCTGGTTCTTTATTTGAAGTCCTAGACTCTAGACTTGTCCCATGAAATGTTTACCATGAGCTGCAGCCACTGGGTGGACCAGCAAAAATTATGAGTTTCATTGTTAATTAGAATATAAAAAATGTACAATATATACATAATTATTTTCATATTTTTATTTATTTTCATAGGCATAATTTAAATTTAAAGAATATTTTTTATTATTAAAGAACATTTCCCTTAGACTAAATATCCTGAATTTGTTCCAATAGACATGTAAGTCATGTTTATCGACACTGATAGGTGATATAAACAATTTAAATATATACATAATCATTTGGAGATGTTACGTTGGATGTTCATTGACGTTTGACTTAATTACGAGCTTATTATGGAATTGGCAATCCTTATCAATTACTAGCTTATAAATTGATTACGTATCTTGAGTTTACAACAATGACAAGTGCCTGTGACATGGTTAATTATCAAGTTACAAACTATTCAGTGTTTGACAGTTGATGTGACTAAATTTAAAATATATTTGGGAAAGGTTATTTATAGGAAAATAATCACTTTTTATTAAAAACAAATTTTTTAAAACTGAAATAATAAGCTAATAATAAACAAATAATCAAAAACTTGAAATCTACCAAATGAACTGCTTTTTAAAAGAATGCCACGACATTTGAATTTTAGACCTTTAATTTTCAAGAGTCAAATATACCAAGTTCATGACTTGTAACTCATCCATTTGATAAATGATTATATTAACAAGTACTAACATTATTTAATTATTGATGTTAAAGTTTTTGAACTAAATAATAGACCCATTATTTTTGAAGCATTTTGTCTTTCCGATAATTTCGATACATCTTAAGTTTCTGGACCTATCGTTACGTTAAACTAAGTTTTTGAAAACAACATGGTCCATATGCCCCTTTATGCATGGAGTGGAGATTCACAAGTTTCACGTTAAATTATCGTCATTATTTGAAACGCATTGAATTTACAAGCCATCATATTATGACTTATCCACCCTACGTGATAGGTAACATAAAAAGAAGAATTATATATATAATTAATTACTAATGTCAAAGCTTTAAAATCACATGCTCTCTAATTCTCCTTTAACTGAATGTAAGTACTAATATGCGTTGATTAGTTGATAAGTGGTAGTTAATCAATTCAATCTTTCATTGTGAAGTTATGAAACCTTACAATAATGTGAACCTTCATCGAAAATGGAGAAACTACTTACGGCTTCCATCTTTACTTTTCGATAGAGATAGTTGTAAATTAATACATTGATTTATAGACCCTCATGTAAAGATCAGCTATATAAATAAACTAACCATATCAGAACTTCTTCACGAGTGGTGATTGAATCCTCTTCCTCTTTTGAGCCCTTATTTGTAGACCAAAGGCAAAGAGAGAATAGTACTGTGTTAGTAGACTTTAAGAGGGGCAGGAGTAGATTCCCCTTGCGCTTCATTTAATAAAAAATAACTTATTTTAATAAAAAAGAAGTTCAATAACTAAATTTAATGCATCGAAATTTTCTTTAATACTTTAGGGTTGATGGAGGTGGAGTGATAATTAAATTCATATTTGATGAATATTTGTGTATGAATTTGATAGGAAAATTAAGAGAAAAAGCAAAATAAACATTTAATTAACCTCATGGAAATAATGTCTTCATTATTTAATTAAGGATTTACAATCATGTTTTGAACTTTAATTTTATAGGAAAATAAGACCTTAGAATCTAAACATATTGTTTGGGAGTTAAAGATATATAGAAAATTTTCAAACCAAAAAACATTAAAAATGTTTGTTGTTCTTTTTTTTTTTTTTGTTGATTCTTTGACAAACTTA
>PYAF01003848.1:173785-196028 GCA_007407185.1 Glycine tomentella
ATTTCCTATATATTATGAATGATATGATGAGTTGTTGATGACGTAGTATATGGAAGGGAATGCGTTGAATTAATAATGCACTACCGCCATAACTCGCATTTGACAACTTATCATTTTATGATGGCCAACGCAAGAGATGTATTGAACATGCATATTATGATTAATCGGGCCAAGTGGGAGAATGTTAGAAATATATTCCCACATAATGGAAATATGAACAGTTACAACTATTGATGTGAATAATTACAACTATTGATATGAATAGTTACAACTATTGATGTGAACAGTCACAACTATTGATGTGGCCCAATTAATAATTAACTGCTACAAAACGGTTACAAAATGCATTGATCTCAAGCGTTGATATGGTATATGATGGACGTACCAGATTAAAGACAATTATGTATAAATAGGGTTGGTCCTCTCTCCCCTTCACATCAAGTGTTATTCTTCCATCAGAAAAAACACAGAATAGAAAAGAAGGCTTAGAGAGAGAAATCGCCCTACCGGTGTTGGAAAAGAAAGAGATGGCTATTACTCCATCATCAGCGTTTCCGGGTATGTCTTTATCCTTCTTTTATTGGTGAGAATCATGATTTCCCAAGATCCTTTATCATGTTCTTGCTTTATGTTTTATGAACATGATATATCATATTAATTCTATCATCTAGAGCACCAGACATTTCGTTCCATTTTGATTGAAGTTGCTAAATTCGATCATCGATTTCTTCGATTGCTGAAGAGTTTCTGTTGCGTCAATAAATGATGCATAACTCACGGCAAGTGTTCCGATCGTTCAAGTAATAATTTAATAAGTAAAGTATCGTCTCCACGAGGATTGAGGCACTAATGTAATTGTAATTATTATCTTAAAATTGGAAAAAAAATAGAAATAAATTGATTTAGGTTTTGTGTTGTAATTTTGAATATATTGGAAAGAAAATAGAATTAAAATTTAATTAAAAAGAAAGTTATACAGTAATGAATAATAATTGCTGTAAAAGCACAATCACCTCTAATATTCACTCGTTAAATTGAATTGATGATTAATTTCAGTTATTATGATTACTCAAAGATATGCCTTAATTAATTGGTTAAACCGAGATTCCTCGGTCTTTTTAACCCTTTAATCCTAATTAAGTGTTCTAATCCCTTAGTAACCCCCTTTCGGATTAAGCTTTAAGCTGGCATATAAAAACTTTGCAATCCTTCATCTCTATCCCTAGGTAATGTCAAACCGTCGCTTTATCGCTTTCAGAAACTAAAATCCCAATATCCCTATTATGAATTAAAGTCCTTAATACCTCTAATAGAGTGATCAATTCTATCAATGGAATTTAAAATTGAAGAACAAGATAAAGAGAAGCAATCATAATAAACTTCATTAATATTAATCCAATCCACACAAGAGTTCACATTGACTTTTGGCCTTTACCACAATTAAAGAAGATTAGCTAGACATAATATGTCTAGCTCAATACAAATAAACCAAAGAATAGAAGAGAATGCAGAGAAGAGAAGTAATCAAACCCCTAATCTTGGCTTTCTTCTTGAATTTCTTGATTCTTGATCTCTCTCAATGCCTCCTTATTGATGTTTCTGTGTATCTAGTGTGTTTTGGACGTCCCCCTACTTCCTTATTTATAACCAAACTTCCAAAAACCTAGTATCTTTTTGTTTTTATCTTATCTTTATTCAGTTTCAGCTTTCCCGCAACTGCCGCGCGACTGGCGCCAACCTCCAGTGTTCTTGGAGCTAATCGTGCGAGTATGGCACGATCCGCGTGGAGTTCCAGTAGGTCTAGCGCGAGTGGCGTGGACTTGGCGCGATTCGCGTGGACTTCTAGATCCAATTGCCTCTTTATTTTGCTTCTTTTCTTCTATTTATTGTCCCTAAACATCAGAATAAAAAGAATTAATGATAAAGAACAAAAAGTATTGAATTTTAGCTTTATTCTAATATTTATTTGTTATTTTATGTTTATTTCCTAATAAAACTAACCTAAAACTACTATATACTTACAGTATATCAGTTTCTATCCATTTCGAATTCTATCCAAGCTACTTTGTCCTTGTAGTCATTTTTCAGGCCAAGAACTTTATGTTTCTTCGACTCCAAGTCTACTAAGAATCTGTCTGCCTCTTCATTGTCCCCTTTGGCCTCCAGAAAAGTCTCAGTGACTAATGGAGGCTGTTCCACCAACTTTACCTGTGCCAGTTGCTCAAAACTGAGTGTAGAATCTTTGCGAATTTAAGATGCAAGTGTTGCAACTTCAACCACAACATCATTACAAGAGAGTAGAGAAGGGAAGTCTACATCAAGAAGGAAAGAAAGCTTTTTCTTGCAGTGCTATGTCATTTCATTATCCAGAGTGGCATGATCTGGTGAAGTCTCAGTATGAGGTTCAACAGTCATGTTCTCCAAGGTATCAAGATCCTCATCAAGATTCTCTAGAACAGTGGTTGCATTGGGATCTTTCTTAACAGATGTCTGCATAGCAGATCCTTCTTCAGAATCTGAGATGCCTTTTGAAATCCCAGTTGAATCAATTCTTGCCTCTTTGTCATTCTGATCGCATAAATCAATGACGATATTTGCATCTTGATTAGGCGCTAAGGATGGACGAAGATGAAGTAGTCTGGAAGATTTCTGAGTTAGTTGACTGCAGATTTGTGTTCTCCGTTTTAACTTCTTCATCGTGCCAATCTGTTCTGTGGAATTGCCATTTTCTTCAGTCTCCAGGGACTTCACTGGAGGGGTAATGGGCAAAGATTGTACAGCTAGAAGGCCATATATATCAAATAATAAGAAATATATAAAATGAAAAAGGAACAACAAAAGTTGCAAGGATATTAGAGCTAGAAGTCAAGTTCCTCAGTAACATATAAGAGGATCCCATCTTATTTCACAAACTTCAGACCAAAAATAGTCTTGATTTGCTAATTTCAGGACTAAAATATTCATCTCATCAACTTCAATTTCATAGCTATTCAAAAAGACAACTGACCCACCACACATAAAAAATAAACAGGAAACATACAAAATATAAGTCATCTCTAGCATAGCATCCCTGCTAATAAAAACTAACAATACTAACAATTAACATTTGCCGATAAAAAAAAATCACTAGCATAGCATCCTATTAGTCTATTACTCACCCCCATATAAGGAGAAGTATAAGGAAGTAAATGTCCCCAACCATTTTGGTAGGAATAAATGTTGAACAATTTAGGGGATTATGACAATCATGGAGGAGAAGCATCAACACAATACTAAGTAAAACAAGACAAGTAGAAGGCCATTTGTGCAGGAAAAAAATTGAAAGATTTAATAGATTACCAAAAACAAGGCAATGCCAAAATGCAAACAATTAAAAATAAAAACTAGGCAAAGTGGATGAGAAAATAAAATCACCCAGTGAAAAGAAAATTGCAAAACTGTAATTTTAAGCTAACCTTTTCTGGGAGTTTTCTCAGTAGCGGGGATCTGCCAGCTAAATAAATCAAAGAATGTTTCAATTCCCATGTTAGGAAAATTTGATTCAATGTATTGTTGAACATCATGCTTGGTTCTGAAGCTCCGTCTCCTGCCGGAAGAGATTTGAAGAGATTTTGGAAGATAAAGTGTCTATCATATAAATATCCAGCATGGGAGGTCCTTTTCAATACTTTCCAGCCCCATACATCACCAGGATTAGGCCACCCTTCAAGTGCATATGGCAAACCTTGACCAAAAGAATGAGGTGACAGACTGAAGATCAAAAGTTTTCTCCTTTGTCAAACTCAAATCACCACAAGCATTGCTTTCAATTGGAGAGTCACAGTCACTTTCCTTTTCATCCGGACAACTGCAATAACACAAGACAGTGTCAAGTGTCAACTGCTGAAAAGTATGTCCATTCAACCCTACTACTCAAGTCACTTCCATTGTTCAAATTTCAGCCAAACCAGCTAATTTAAAGGTGATAAAAAAATACTGTGTATACAAAGGTAAAAATGTTGTTGACTTCATTCATCAGTTACTTAGGGATTAAGCTAAATATGTTATAGATCATGACCTTGGCCTAACAATTAGTGCTTAACATAAAATGTCGCATGAGTTAAACAACAAAAGCGAGAGAATAGCTTTTCAAACTCCGGCAAGGCAAAATAAAACATAATAAAACATCAAAAATTCGCAATGTGAAAGATGTACTGTGAAAAAATACGATGAGTTTTCAATAATTACTTGGTCAATAAATTTTGATTGCCATCCTTGCTTATGTTATGCAGCACGGTGCTCTGAGAATTGGAAGAGTAGAGCCGGTAATCAAGAGTTGCGTACATGGCCATAATGATCTATAGTTTAAAGTCCTAGTCTGAAAATCTATTATGTTTAAAAACCACCACTTTTTTAAAACAATAACAATAAAAGCCTCATGGATATCTCTTTTAAGTCTTAACAGCTTCTTCAACAACAACATTATCCACAGCCTTATCCTAATTTTTCAAAATGAGGGGAAAAAAAGTTTCTCGAAAGTTTCTTACAAAATGCTTTTTAAAATAAGTTAATCCAAATATCATGGCATTCAAAACATTTTTATATAGAAGTACCAAGATTTTCAAACATGATGGTAACATTTAAGTCTAAACGGGTATGGCATAAGATCTTCATTGAATCTTCAAGGGACACAAATTAAGAAATTGATAAGAATAATCCATACAGGTTCAACAGTTGACAAAAACGAAAAAACTCAGGGACAATGTAAACAACAAATAATCGGGGGCATTGTTGGGGTCTGCAGCAAGCTATGTAATTTTTTTAATCCAGAAAAAGAGGCATGCATGACTTTTATATTCTTACTGTTCTTGATTAGCTGGTTGTTTAAGCCAAAAAATAAAAACTTGGTCTTTTTTAACATAGAAGATAAAATGGTGCATTACTAAACGTGAGGGAGGGAAAATGAGGAATGTAGAGGGGAAAAGGTGAGAACTATATCTGATGGGAGTGGAAGTGTCTGAGAAAGGCATGGATGGAAGATGTTACAAAGTATGGAGATGGGTTTCTATTTAGACAGATTCTAAGGTATGCTACTGATACGTTTTTCGTATCATGCGAAAGTGATGATGGTCGTTGGATCAAATCATGAGATGGATTTCGAAATTGGAAACCGTTTGTGCACAGTGTGTGACCTTTTGATTTTTTGCGCTCATCCATTTGTCCAACCAAAAGTCATTATTCGTTTTTTCCATATTTACCCCTGTTGCGTGTGAAGAATGAATTTCGAATTTCTCACTCTAGACATTGGGAATCAGACGCAGTCCGTGAAAGGCGCAACCAGACAACTAGAGCGAGGCTGGTCTTCATCCACCGAATACACAGTGCAATCCACCGCCGACGGCCACTCCATCCTTATTCAGTAACACACCAGAGAAAAAGCCCTTCGCTTCATCAACACTAACGACGAAGACGACTATAATAACGGGACACAACTATACAACAGGTTAGCACTTACAAATTACTCCAAAGTGCTTTCATTCTAGAAATAGATAACTAAAATGCGAGACATTGTTGGTATGCTAAGGATTATTACATCCAAACTATAATATTTGTATATCTTATTATGATAGTAGTATGTGTTTAAAGTCCATATATCAGTGATGCATGCGAAAATAGACTTGGAAAGTTTTTTATCTCCATTTTAGGTAGTCTTCCAAATTAAAGTTCTGATACTATTGAATATTAAGTCTACTTTGAAAATTGAAAAACATCTCACTCTCAAATGTTCTGTTTTGGTTTGTGATTCATTCACTTTTGTCATGATTATTTGGTGAACCTATTATAGCATAAATTAATACCTTAAAGAAATCTTATATTTAGGATGACAGATTTAAAGATTATTAGACCACTATAAAATTGTTCATTATGTGCCAAACAAACCACATGTATGTTCATCTCGGAATTCGTCGTCATAAGTGAATGACATTTATCGATCATTTATTTTTTTGGTTACCATGTCACTCAATTATTTTCTTGTACTATATCATTTTTGTTTGCTTCTACATTAATATCATGGATGATTCCTCCGATAATCATTTAACACATTGTGATTCTGAGATGAACATGCAAGTGGTTTGTTTGGCACATAATGAGCAATTTTATAGTGGTCTAATAATCTTTAAATATGTCATCCTAAACATAAGATTTCTTTAAGATATTAATTTAATAATAGGTTCACCAAATAATCATGACAAAAGTGAATGAATCACAAACCAAAACAGAACATTTGAGAGTGAGATGTTTTTCAATTTTCAAAGTAGACTTAATATTCAATAGTATCAGAACTTTAATTTGGAAGACTACTTAAAATGGAGATAAAAAACTTTCCAAGTCTATTTTCGCATGCATCACTGATATATGGACTTTAAACCCATATTACTATCATAACAGGATATTCAAATATTATAGTTTGGATGTAATAATCCTTAGCATACCAACAATGTCTCGCATTTTAGTTATATGTTTCTAGAATGAAGACACTTTGGAGTAATTTGTAAGTGCTAACCTTTTGTACAATTGCGTCCCGTTATTGTAATTGTCTTCGTCGTTAGTGTTGATGAAGCGAGGGGCTTTTTCTCTGGTGTGTTACTGAATAAGGATGGAGTAGCCGTCGGCAGTGGATTGCACTGTGTGGTCGGTGGATGAAGACCAGTCTCACTCTCTGTTGTCTGGTTGTGCCTTTCACGGATTGCGTCTGATTCCCAATGTCTAGAGTGCAAAATTGGAAATCCATTCTTCACGCGCAACATGGGTAAATATGGAAAACGAATAATGACTTTTGGTTGGACAAATAGGTCACACACTCTGCACTAATGATTTCCAATTTTGAAATCCATCTCATGATTTCGATCCAACAACCATCATCACTTTTGTATGATATGAATATCCATAGCGTATCCTAGAATCCGTCTTCTATTTAGTAACAGAAATGAGAAGATGAGATTGCAACAAATGTACATGCTTGTGTTTGGTATTACAAGAATTTAATGCATCCAGGGATTTGATTATCATGCCTGGAAAATGGAGTCCACCTACAAGCTTTTGAATTAAGATATTTAAATACTCACAAATTACAGACACTTGGTCAACAACACTTTTTATTGGATGTCCAAGAATTTTTCTTCAATTTTTCTGAAGTTTGGATCAAAGACTTTAATAGCACTGACATTGTGGGTTATTTTTAACAATAACTCCACTTCGACAATACACCGACCGTTCCAAAATTGAAATATAAGTTAATTTTTTTTTAAAAAAAGTATTGTAAAATATATATCATTTTACGTACTAAATTAATATTACATTAAATATTTTTAAACATATTATCTTTAACCAATACTCATGTTTTAATATAATAATTTTTAATTCTCATAAAAAAATTTCTTAAGTTACCCGTATTTATTAATGTATTTATATTATTAATTAATTCCAAAAACTATTTACTTTTTTTACGAGTAATACCAGATACAATTAATTAGATAAAGTGAAAAGATCTTCATTTATAAGTTTGTAAAAAAATTGTTATTATTAATGAAAATTTTGTGTTATCGAAGTAAATGGATATAAATACTATTTAATTAAAATATAAAAGAATATATTAATAAATTACTAATATTTGTTTATAAAATTCAAGAAATTGATTATTTTTTTAACAACTGTACGATAACGTTAAACACAGTAAATGAGTAGGACTAACTTATTTACACATATTTTTTTTTTTTTCCTTAAGTTTCAACTTTTAACTTTTAATAGGCTCAAAGACTTCGGTGAAAATTTATAACGCTCGCAAATTACAAACACTGGGTCAACAGCACTTTCTTATTGGGTGTTCAAAAATCATTTTCATAAATTTTGATAGAGGGTCAGAGACTTTATAGATTAGTGACAGGAAAGGGTTGTTTTTAACATTCAGTTGACTTCTCTTGCAACTTATTTACACTAATTTTCTTTGTATAATTTTTATTATTCATCATATGCAGATCGGAAAATCGACCCTTGTCGAAGTCTTATCATTCATATGCATGAGCAGGGAAATTGATGTTTATCAACGTGTTTAAAGAATTAATCTAACTATTTACTGATTGTTTGTAATTCTTATAGGTATGAAATACGTTATATTATAAAATGGCCTATATATAGAATAATTAAGATGGGCAAAATTAAAGGAATTATAAAACATGACATAAATTAAAGAATGTATACGTGCATCGATAGATAATAACCAACAAAAAATGAAATCAATCCAACTAAATGATATTTATTTATCCATCAAAATAAAATATGCTTTCAAATTGTAATTAATCACTTGGACAACATTGATAAATTATAAAATAAAAAGTAAACGAAATTAAAAGAAATGAAACTAATTAATCAAACAACAAATCAAGAGATGACAAATTATAAAATTCAAAGACCAGAGGTGAAAGGCACACTGGTGGCAGGCAACCATGAGTTTCCAGCAATAAAATTCCCAACAGTGAATTTTGAGGCTTGAGAAGCGCTTGTAATGACATGATAACCCAACCAATTAACACGGTTTGCTGTTGAGGAACCTGGTCCTGTGTTCATGTATTCTCCATAGTACAAAGTACTTAATGCAAAGTTACCACTCCACTCCAACCAACCCTCTGGATTGATCAAACTATCAAGATAAGTCTTCATGAAAACTGTTCTTGAATACTGTTGCCAAGGCCTTCCAAGGTAAGTCCTAACCGAGCTTTGAACTCCCTTCAAGTCCAAGGCAGCAGTAACCTTTGAATTGTGAATGGAAATGCCAGTGTTCTGGTTTGGATCGGTTCTTCCTTGAGCAGTGATTGTGTTAACTTTGTTTGGAGGGTTTCTTGCATAAATGTTACAGTTTTGGAACACAACAGCAGCATTACCAAAGATGAAGTCAACTGTGCCGTATATGTCACACTCTCTATAGAATTGTCTATCGGAGTACACATATAGTGTGTCTTGGTAACCTTCAAAGCTGCATCTGTAAAATACTGATAGGTCTGCTCCAGAACGCAATGCAACAGCTTGGTGGTTGGTTGCACCAGCAGTGTTTCTAAATGTGATGTCTTGTGTTATAAACCCATCTCCAACAACAGCTGCAAAAATCATATATGCTATCAAATGCTTAATCCTTGGATAATTTATTCTTTTATTTTCCATTATCAATGATGTTTATCTAAGGTTATCCAGAAACACTTTTGAGATAATAAAAAAAATAAATGATTTTTTTATAACTTAAATCTAATTTATACATAAAATAATTTGTTAGAAATTCTCCTCACTGTTGCATATAAATCAAAAATGTTTTTGATAGTTTATCTATTGAATTTTTTCGGTGGAAAACTTTTAGTTTTATATTCAAACTGGTTTGGTGTCCTTCTTTAAAAGATGAAAGAATTTTTACAAATTAATTTGAATTTAGGGGAAAAAAATTATTTTTTTTTCTCATAGAAATATTTCTGGATAAGCATATCTATCCAAAGTGTCCTAAGAGATGGATATTAAAGAAGATGAGTTAGTTAGAAAAGTTTATTAGCTTACCAACAGTGGCTGAACGGAAGGTTGTGGTGCCCCCTCCAACGCTTTTGCTACTTGTGATTATGGTCTTCCCAATACCATCTCCCACCAACATTATGTTATTTGCTTTGATCTCAACTTGTTCATTGTATATTCCCCCCTTCACGTATATCACATACCTTCCACTACTACTCTTTGGTGCAGCATTTACAGCTTCACTCACCGTTGTGTACTTTCCAGAGCCATCTTTTGCCACAACTACATTAGCCTTAGAAGCTGGAGAAGAAGCTTGCAACAGTTTTCTATCACCTGGCTTCACCCATGTTGGGAACCCATCTTTGTAACTTGGTTCTTCATATTCAACCTTGTTAAGTGCCAAGGTGTTGCTCAACAACTTGGTAACATTGTTAGACATCAAAGGCAGAACATAGTCTTGAACACCAAGCTCGTAGAACCCGGCTTTGCATGTCTCAAGGTTAGTGAGAGCTGTGCTGAGCCATGTTTGTGTATCAACTTGGGAGAACTTGGTGCTAGGGTCTAGGATTTTGTTGAGTTTACGAATGGTTTGTTCATAAAGCTCAACACAATCAGCCCAAGCAGCGGTTTCACGTGGGTTACGGCATTTTGAACCAAGTGAAAGAGTGTTTACATGGCCATTTAGGGCACGTTCTTGAGCAAGTTGCAATGAAAGTTTGAAAAAATCGGATTTTTGCTTGATGGGTTTGTATTGGTGAGTGGGGTTATTGCTCAGGAAATACTCGCATGGTTGAGGGTTTGGGGTTTGGCTACACCAAAGTTTAACATCATTCCAAGAATAACTAGAAACGAAAGAAGAGAGAAAGAAAGGAACTGATAGTGTTAGGAATAAGCGAAAGGCTATCATGGTTTCTGGTTAATTTCTAATTTGGCTTTAGTATCTTACTTGAACAATCTTTTATAATTGGAAATGAATGATCGTAGGATGGATGGAGTTTCATGTCGTAAATTTGGTGTCTATTTATAGAGAATGCATGGCGAGAAGTTGTTAGCGCGCGGGGGGCACAAAACTTTTTGCTTTTCCAAACCATTTTCGTTTTTGCTTTTGCATGTGATTTTTTTTTATTTATATAATATTAACTACGTACTAGCAGTTTTTGTAGTTTGCGCTTATGTTTTTTGACCTTCACCATACATGCATTTGAAAGTGATGGAGGATTCAAAATAATTGTCTCCCTTCGTTTCTATTACTGTAATGAAAATTGACTCTTCCAAAAGTTTTCTTTTTAATAAATAATATATGGTTTGGATTCAGTCAGTATTGTTTTTTTTTTAACAAAAAGGAGTTCATTTGTTTGCCATGTTTTAATTATTGTAGTCCAAAGGATATAAAAAAAACACCAAATTTCACATTATTTGGGATAATTTTAATTCATATGTTTATATATTATTTTATGATATAGACTTTGAATAATAAAAGATGGAAATTTCACTTCCATGAATTTGGATTACTTTATTTCTTTGTTTTCAAGAGTCTCTTTTTCTTCACTATAAGTATCTCTTTCAGATCATATTTTACTCCTATGGAGGATGATCAATTGCCAAAGAAAAAATATTGGTTTTTTAACTGTTATATTCATGTGCTCAAAAATATAAATATGTAAAAAAAGAAATAAAAAGTCGTAGAAGTTATCCTAAAGTAAAAAAAAGTTTGCAAGCATTTACGAAGAAGGGATTAATATGATTTGAAATTCAAATAAAACTTAGCCTAAGAAGTTTAAGACTTCTAAATCCAGTGCCAGTTGTTCATAATTAATTGATTCGGACTTAGATTATTAGGGACGCCAACTGAATTGATCACCTTACAATATAAATCTATGTTCAAAGCTTAAAACAACGGACAATTTTGATGCCATGTTTGGAATAACTGGAAATTAAAAGGCATATTATAGGGTCAAGTTGCAGCCAGCCGTTGCGAAACAGATGAATCTAATGCTTTTTTTGTTGGTTATCACTGTTACAAATTAAAAAAAGGATAAAATATGTTGTATACTTTCGATAAAATTTGAGTTTAATATCCAAATTTTAACTTTCATTAATTTGCTTGATATAATTCTTGAAAAATAAAGGGTTCTCATGATGAAAAACGTGTGTAAGAAGAGACAAAAACAAATATTTTTCTAGAGGTTATAAATTGATTGAAGTTTTTTTACAGCTTAAATTGATTAAACTTAAACTACGGTGACTAATTAATATTAATTTTTATCTAAAATACAAAAATTAAAACATATTTTACCTTAAATGAAAAATAAGGAAGCATCGATGTAGTATCTTAAATGATTGATTAGCATTAATTATTTATTAGTTTGATAATTGTACTTAATAGAAGTCAAGAATTTTCTCTTAAAAAAAAAGATGTCAAAAATTTTAACTCTTTACATCGGTTACATAAAATCAGTGTAGAAAATGTTTTTTTTTTTACATTAAAATCGATGTTAATATTTATAGAAAACGTTTTTTTATATCATTTATACTTGTAACTGATACAGAAAATAAAAAATAACTTACACTTGATAGCACTACTCAAGGTAGCCTCTCATGCATACGGACAAATGAGTGTCAAAAAATGACTTCCACTAAGTGTCACTTTATGGTCATTCTTGACCTTAGAGTATCCATAATGGTAAACTCTACTATTGGTTCTTAAATTACTTTTTTTGGTCTAAGTTGTCACATCAACACTTTAAAAGCACTACCAACTTTTTACTATAACAATGAAGAAAAATGTTTCATGAACATTCATTATACTATAAAATACCTAGAGAGTGAAAAAAAGAAATATAGGTATTATAGGATATAGGACTTTCTTGGACCTTCTTTTAATAGTAAAAAAAGATCGATATAGAGTAATTAAATATGTTGACAGGGTGTTTAAAATAAATGAGTGTTTGTATGTTGTTGCACAACAATGAATTTATTGAGAACTTAAATTGGGTCTCACATATTATCCCACGTATTTATAATTTTATATTTATATATTTTTGCTTTAAAATAATAATTTATTTGTATTTTAATTTTGAAATAATCACTATTAGAAAATATTGATTCAACGTCGACCAGTTAATATCGATTTTAGAAAAATCGATGTTAACCAAAAGTACAGTGACATTTTTGTAAATAATGTGTTATTATTAATATCGATTGTAAAATAATCGATGTTGAATGTGTAACTCAACATCGATTTTATGAAAAACGATGTTGTGGTTTATTTCTTAACATCAATTTTTCTTAAAACTGATGTTGTAGTTTATGTCATTGTCATTCTAATGTTTGTAATACCCTACTTTCCACGATATTGTGTCATTCGTCCCTCCTCCCTCAAAAATTTCCAAACTTCACCATCACGTCGTGTGCATCTCCACCATCAAAGCCTGCTCCTACCAGGCCAACTTCACCATCTTTGTCGTTGCCAAGCACATGAAGGCCTCACCAAATATTGTCGTAGTGCTTGGGGACTACAAGGAGCAGTACAATGACGCCTTGGAGAACCTCTGTCACTTGATCTCGGCACCGTTACCGTTATGCTTAGTGCTATTATGGCGGATGTTCTACGTGTGATAGTGGGTTTGAGGAGCGTAAGGTTTGCATTATTGCTAGTATTTGTCTTTCCATTGCTTCATTAATTCCCTATTAGAAGGGTTTGCTCTATTAGGAAGGGTTGGTTCCTTATTAGGGTTTGACAAGAAATTGAGAGACCTTATCGCCATTCCAGTGGCATCGTGTCTTCCTTTATCCTCAGAAATTGGGAGACCTTGTCACCAAACACATTGTTCCCACCCTAAGGTTCATATACTATCGTAGGAAAGTTTTTGTCCCTTTTCCCTTTGTTGCTCCTCTCACATTTTCTTATCTCTATTGTTTTAAGAGGGAGTTGGGGACACATAAAGAGGAGTTTGTTTTATGGAAAATGGTAGAATCGTGATTGTTCAGTGTTCACATCTCAAGTATTTGTCAATTTATGGACTCGTTTCATGTTACCATAAGTGATAATGTATGGTTTTTTATTTGTGTTATGTAATTTTCTTGGACTTTTTTCATATTACCATAAGTGATAAATTTTCCAGACATGAGCCAGTAACTCATGCATATATGTATACAGTTTTAAAGCATTCTATTTTTCTAGAGAGAGGATTGCTAGGTAGTTTTAGAGTTAAAATATTAGTATAGATGCAAATATAAGCATGAAACTTCTGAGAAACCGGTTAATTACTAATGGAATATTGGTTGAGGTTCCGACATGATTCTGTTTTTAATTTTGTTAAAAATTAAAATCTCAGTTTCTTTAAGAGCATAACAAATTATTTTGAAAACTTTACGGGAAATTGTATTGTAGGTCTTTCAGGAGAATGCTTGTCTGATTTACTATACTAAATTCTATAACTAGATGGAGGATGGTATAATAGATATTTGGTTGTTTGAATAATTCATTAACAAAAGGATGTTAGATTATTTAATCTAATATTGGATCATGTAAATATGGAATGATTTTAAGGAAAAAATGTATTGAAAAGAGAAGTTACAGACATTGTCTCTCTCTCTAAAATTAATGTTCTGATGTTTCTAAAAGGGTAGAAAAAACACTCTATAAAATCAAAGAAGAAAAGGGCAAAACCAAGGATCTCTACATCATCATAGAGACCAATTAAAGGAAGTCAAAGAAGAGAGAAACATCAAGAGTTTTGCAAGATGGATCCGGGTAAGTCTTTTGAATCCTCTTAAGAAATTCAGAGTATAATAGTAGTGAGAAATATGTTATCAAATATCTTGTAATGTAATTTCTTGTATATTGAATTTTAAGAAATTACACATGAAAATATAATTTTGCTAACAATTGGTATCAGAGCCAAGTTAGGAATAATATTTTCTAAATTTACTCTGATTACTTTTTCGTTCGAATTTGACATGCGGTGCAATTTATTCACTTTGCTATATATATATATATATATATATATATATATATATATATATGTATGTATGTATGTAGGTAGAATTGAATTACATTGTATATTGAATAACCATTTATTGGGTGCTTTGGATCACTTTTTTAATTAGTCGTGAGAATGGCGTGAAATGTTATAATTGCGTTGATGTTTATGAATTATTAGCAAAGTTATAATTGCGGTGCTACAATTTAGTAGATTGTCGTGAAATGTTGTGAATTATGAGGACAAAATTGCAGAATTTTCTCTGAAAATGTTTTTACATAAAGGTATTATTTTGGAATTACACATTACAATGAAATTTGTTAATCACCAAAGTGATCAAATCTATGGGGTTTTCTAATTCTAAATTATATGATTGATGATATAATGATGTTATTATTCAATCTAATAAAGGATACATCTTACCTTTAAATGACTATTTGCAATTTTAACCAACTGTTGATACTATTTGCTATCTTATTATGAAGATAAATTAAAAGATGCTCAAGTTAAAGACTCTTAGGAAGATACTTAACATTATGTTAAAGGTATAAAACCTTTTGTTACTGTTAGTTTATAGGCTTCTTTTCATTCCAAATTTCATGTTGATATTTGCTTTATCTTTATTGTGTAGTCCAATCAGTGGATGAATCATTTTCACCAAAATTGTTTCATGGTGATGAAAATGAAGAAGCTATTGACCCTGAAGAAGACTGAGCTCTATTGGTAATCTTCAAACATGGTTTTTAACAATAATATCTTTGTGTGAGTGTGTTTGTGTGTGTCAAGTGTATTGACTAACTCTATAATGATGGTACATTCATAGGAGCAGGAACGTATGGTTGTCTAGAAAGCACAACAAGGACGAATTCAACAAGCAATGACATCAAAGCCTTCTCCACTAGAAGACAATTTTGAGATGAAGGCAATGAAAGTTAGGGGAGCTATGGAAGATGGGGATGCAGTGTTTAGCTTTGGTGCTGAAGTGAATCTAGATTCGCAAGTATCTTGTCTTGGTTATTTATGTAAATTTCATTCTTTGTGAAATGTCATCGAATGATTGTCGCCTTTTATGATTCTTAAAAATTTACATGTTTAATAAATTTAAAAATACTTAGTTCATTGTACAATTGTACAGAGTTCTAGTTATACCTGCCATTAAATTTCAGGAAGCTAACATATAAACAAAATGCATTTCAATTTTAATTTGAAATAAACACATTTCAGATACCAAATCATTCTAGAGTAGCTCTATCAAGAATGTTAGCACTAAACCACCACATCATTGGTCTTTGCTCTCTAACTTAACCAAACTGTGACTTCAATCTTCAACTTTGTAGTATCGCTTTAGTCCTTAATGACAATATAAAACATCATTTGATATTCAAGTCAACTTTGGGCTTAAAATGACTTAAGAAAATGGTTTGAGAGGTGAAATATGAGTAACATCATGAGACCAAAACAAATTTCAGATTGATTTAAATAGAGCTATAGAAACTAGTCTTATGCAAAAATTCCTTGTGAGTCAAAATCTGAGTCATTTGATCTCAAATTAAGCTATTTTTGTTTACTAGTTTATTGTCATTGCGATGGTTATTCCTTCTACTCTTTCATCATTAGATGCCAACATCTGGAGGCTCTAATTATTCCCTACAAGCTAATAATACGTGCCAATGAGAGTGACACACACAGTTGTTATAAATTATAATTGCAAATTGGCATTTTAAAACCTTTCTTTTCTTTTTTGGTTTTGTCCCATCCATTATCCTTTAACATGTTAGGTTCTTTCCAATTTTCAAAGCTGCTTTGCTTGAGATACATAAAAAGTCTAACACACCATCGTGTTTTATGCATAGACATCTTCACAATTAAGATTTTCAATTACCACTTTTGTTTTTCTTCTCTTTTGAGTGCTTTTAAGATATTGTTCTCTTATCAACATTAAAATTTAATTTTTCAGTGTAATTATTTTTATTCTAATGAAGTATTGATATTTAATAAATATGTATTTTAGTCTAATTCATGCTTTGGTTATTGGAGATTTGATCTTTTTGAATCAATTGTTTTGAAATGCCAAATGAGATATTAGCTTTGAGTAATGAGTAGCTCTTCAGTGCCTAGGCAATAACTTAGTTGCATTGACTTGGATTTTGCATATATCAGGATCAAAATTAAGATGGAATAGCTAATCTAAGTTCAATGTAATTGATCAAGGTCTCATTGATCTAAATGCACAAATACTAATCTAAATGTTTCACCTGTATTTCACCTAAAAACTCTGGCTTCCAATTCTAATGATGATTTTAGTTTTTATCATGTGCTAGGGTTATTAATTGGTTCGAAATATACCACATTTTATTGGACATGTAACAAATTTCTTAAAATCCATAAACTTTTGTATCTCTTACATATGATACCACTTATTATACTTATATTTTTGTTCTTTTTCTATCCCTTACTTTTACTTGTATTGAAAAAAATTTAATTGATTTATGGTGTCCACAAATTAGTTTTGATTTGGTATCAGTCACCATGTGTTTGTTAAGGCCTAGGCACAAGAAATGGGGCAATGGGCACCATAAAAATGAACCATATGGTCCTTAAATGACCAGAATTAAAGGCACCCCTTACCTTACCTTGTCAATCAAACACAATATTGGGACGATAAATTGTTCCTCATTTCTAGAAAGGATAAAAGAGCTCTAAAAACCACATTTTTCTTGCCATTTAGTGGTCCAAAAATAAATGCAAAACCAAAAATGACAGCAGAGTCCTTAATGAATGACCTCATCTTTGTACTTATAGGATTGTTGAGTTTTCTTTGTCTTCTCAACTTTGACCACTTGGCACGCTACGCTACGTTGCGTTTTGAGCCATCACTCTTTTGTGTTCTATTAGTACTATATAATATTGGAAACCTCAGGGTTGTTCACTTGTTTGTTTTCTCGTATATCTCAATGTTGATCTTAAAGAGGAAAATGAATTACTTGGGTTTGGGTGTTAGTCCTGGTACTGTCCCAGTGTACCATGGAACAAAGCTTAAAGTGTTGGATAGGAGGGTAAGGATAACAGAGCTGGTGTTAAGATGTGTGAGCCTTAGTCTTGGAGTTGTTGCAATTGTTCTTGTGGTGATTGATTCTCAAGTCAAAGAGTTTTTCTCCTTTCAAAAGAAATCTAAATTTACATACACGAAGACTTTGGTGTGAACTCTTGTTTCTTCTCTTTTGGTTTGAAAATGGTTTTCTTTTCTCCTAACCCTAATATAATATTCTTTGCAAGTTCTTGGTAGTTAAGAATGGACTAACTTTTGGCTACTCCTTAATCCAAGGATTGTGTTGTGTTGTGAGTATGGTTAGGGGAAATGTACTTTTTGGCAAGCCCTTAGCTTGACTCATTTTCTCTAGTGATTAGGTACCTATATATATATATATATATATATATATATATATATATATATATATTATATTTCACTCTTCTCGCTTGTGTGGTTTGTTTCACGACTAAAAGTATCACAACTTTTGTTAAATTTTTTTATGTGTTTTTTAAAATTACATAGAGGGAAATAAAGATAATAGACCATACTTTTTTTTAAAAAAAAGTCATTTTTCATCGATTATATAATTAAATGATGTAGAAAGTGACAATACAATATCGATTATAGGAAAAATAGATATAGAAAAAGCACTTTCTACATTGATTTTAGACAAAATCAATGTTTTATTGGTACTTTCTATATTGGTTAAAACTACAATCAATGTGGTAATTGGCAGATTTACAAATTTTGATTCAATTCCTACATCGATTTTAGGAACAACCGATGTAAAAATACATTTTTCACGTCAGTTTTGATGTTGAAAGTGTTTGACTTTCAACATCATTAGTTACAACATCGATTTTAAAACCGATGTTAAATGTCTTTTTTGTAGTAGTGAATAAATATGTCAAAAAAAATTCTTGAAACATAATTTTTTTCTCAAAAAATTAATTATTTAAAAAATAACTAAAATACAATATACTAATTTTTGGTTCACAATAAATTAAAAAAATTTTAAAAATATATATAACAATAAACATTTAAAATAAATTGTAATTTGCATTTTTTCATGCCTGAAATGTTCCTAAATGTGTTCTACCAAATTAATCTGCTTAAAGTTGTTGATGAATTTTCTTTTTTAACACATGTGATCTCCTTTTTAAACATGTTTCAAAATCAAAATCAGAACCGTTAGATACTGAAGTGGTTGACATGCTATTGTCAAGATGATCATAAGAATAATCAATATTATTATTGTATGTGTGTCATTCATCCTCAACAATCATATTATGTAATATGATGCATACATACATTATATCTTTCATTAATTGTATTCATGTGTCAAGCATGTGTCCTGACACATATACTTATAAATTGAGATTGGAGCACTCCAAAAGCCCATCTGACATCCTTTCTAGTTGATTATTGTCATTAGGTGAATAACTTTCTCTTATTTCCTAACATGCATTAGATTTCATCTGCCATATATTCCACAATTGAGGAGCTTGTTCTTTCAAAATGACATTAAACAGACTAGACCGGTTTAAGACATTAATATCATTATTTGCACTTGCAACACCAAAAAATACATGTTAAATCCATAAGTCTTTTGATGCAAATGCTTTGAGTATAGTTGTGACTTTACCATGATAACCTCAGCAAATTGATCTTTCCAAACTATAGGACAAATTTTTCATTCCTACTGCATACAATCAACTAAACCTAACGTATCTGGAAAGTCACATACCTCCCCTATTTGTAGAGGTGTTGAATGTTGTTGTTAATGTTAGGTCTTCTCAAGTACTCAATCACAAGTATTTGGTCCACACTTCTTACAAATATCATTATGCATTATAATGTAGTAGTTTCATCAATTCAAACATAGTCATATACATTGTCGACAGGTGATCCGTGTACTAATATACGAATGATACCAATGCTTTTTTACCATGATGAAAGACCCATTTTGTCAACTACATTGAACCTTGTTTGGAATGACTCATCATGATTGTCAAGAACATCTACAATTCAAATGAATAAATGCATTTGCGTTTCAAACCTTTCACCAAAATTGCACCTCTAATTTTATATTTGCACAACCTTTAAATTTCTCTCGGTTTGATGTATGTGGGATTCATTCATTTGTCATTCCAATTGGAAGCCTGTCAAAAGCAAATCTTTGTTCATGTCTTAATTTTTAGTTTTTGCATCGATATGTACTCTTCACTCTCATTAAGCGCCCAAGAATAATTAAGATATTTCAAGTTCTACTAAAATCAACAACTTATTAATACTTAACTAATTAATTTAGCCTCGTATCATTTATTTTAAAGATATACTAATTATAATTTTCAAAATTAAGAGAACGTAATATGCGTAAAATTTTTAAAAATTGTCAAACTAAATAAGAGCCTCTCAACCAAATTATATTTAGATAGACGTTGGAATAACTTTGGGCCATTATAATTCAATCAATTGCATGTACTCACCTATACTCCACAAGTAACACTTGTATTGCAGAAGTAGCATGCATACACAATATTCCACTTCGCCAATTGTCAAATCAACCACGCTATAACTTCAGTTTCAAACACGTTGCCTCAAAACACCATTTTCAATGACCACCCACCGAATGCGAGTGCATTGCATCTCTGACTTCGCATCTTTTGACTTTTCTTTATCCTTCAATGAACATCAGAATATATGATCTCTTCTTAAATTTCTAAGCAACTCAATAAATAAATTTGTTAAACATGCATAAAAATGTACAAATTTAAAGTTTCGGATTGTACTTAATTAATTAGTTTCTTTTATCTTCATTATTATTTCGTTTCATAATGTCCATCCGGTTAATGATAAATACATTCTTAAACATGACTTAAGTTATAATTACAACTGCAGTTACTTTATGAGTATCAAAATTGTGATGACAACCAATACAATTTTTTTAACACAATGATAATCAATACATGATATATATATGACATAATTGATTAATAATTTTATTTCTTAAATATATAATCTGAATTCGATTTGTTAATGAAAAAATATTTATGAAAAAAATAAATTTATTAAATAAATTTTAATACCATCAAAAATTAATATTTAACTCTCGACTGAAAAATAGTGGGGTTCACATGTCCTAATTGTATAAAATGAAATGTCGTTATCCTTACAGTTTTATTTATTAACTTGGGCCTTAAACCCTTGTCTGGAAGGCACCGCACCGCGCATTAGTGTTCAAACTGACGCAACCATCGGAAATGCCGAGCAAAACCTAATCACTCTAATCGGAGAGGGAAACACGTCACATTAGTCATCGGGAGACTTGATTTACGTTAGAGTTTAGACTCAAGATTAGGTCCAACTTATTTGTTAAATAAGTTTTAAGTTTATTTTTAAAAAATAGAGTTAATAGATTAATTGAATTGAATTGAATTGAATAATAATAATAATAATAATAATAATAATAATAATAATAGTAGTAATAATTTTATTATAACTAATATAATATTTTTGGGTTTTTTGAAACATTAAATAGTTAAATTTGTTTTAGAGTTACATTTATTATTTTATTTAGTATTTTTTATTATAAAATAAATTTTAAGATTAAATCCTTTGATAGACTTGTATCAAATAAATAAATTAAGTGCGAACCATTAATTTGATAAATAAAGTAGGTTCAACCTTAATTTGAAACCTAACATTGTCCAATTAATTTATTTCTAACCTGAACAATAACTATGTGTGCATTATTTTTACACAAAACAGTTGAAATTTTAATTAAGGGGATGCATCATTAAATACAACATATATAACAAAAAGAGGTTTAATTCCTAAAGAGAGCAATTGGAACTACTATAGAGAATCATGAGGTCCAGAATAAAAAAAATAAAAATCACATCTTTTGGGATATGAAATCCAAACATCAAGGTGAAGGGTCTACATTTTATCTATTATCAAAGTAAAAGAAAAACTGTTAATTAGCTAAAAATTATCGTTAATATTTATCTAAATAATATTTTAACATTATCATCATAAAAATTAACAAATTCATATATATAATTATATAAAAAATATTTTACACCACCATTTCATAAATTGCATGTTTACTCTTTAACGTGAAATTGAAAAATAAGTCGTAAAAAAGAGTAAAAAATTTAATGAAATAAAAGCCACTTTGTTTGCATCGTGGAAAAGGATTCCTGTGAAGCGGTGGATTTACTGCAGACAATATGACAATTGGGTGGATGAGTGACAGTATGAATGATCTTACAGTTACAGGTGGATATATAATGGAACATATTTTATGAGTTGTTCTATATATATGTTTGGTGTCTTCCATACCAGGTGCCATGGCTGCATGAGATAGTCTTGGAGTATGTTATTCATGCTAACTCTTGTGTATAAGAATTTGAAATTAAGAAATTATTATTATTATGCTTAGTAGGAGTATATATAAGTTTGGTATTCTTAATATGTGATTTTGATTTTTCTATTTTAAAAATAAATATTTAGTTTTCTTGTTTCATATAATTCCTAATTTATTAAATTTTAATTTTTCTATATTTATTTCTTTTATTTCACATATTTTAATTAATTAAATTATTTATTAATGACATTTTAAGTAAATATATTAGATTTAGAGTTCAATTGGACAAAAATAAAAAATATAAAACATAGACAAAATTCTAAAATT
>PYAF01003848.1:202256-260526 GCA_007407185.1 Glycine tomentella
CATCAAATAACCAATATGACTCTAACAAATTTAAAATTCAACAACATAATATATTAAATAATACTCATAAGTTAAATAAATTAACTTACCTGTTGGCAAAGACTAAGAGAGGTCAGACAAAAGCTTTAGAGAGATGTCAGAGAAAAAATTTTTAGACAGAGAAGGCGCAACAGATTATGTCTGAAAAAACCAAAACGGGGGAGGTTTAATAGAGTGGAAACCGCCCAGAATTGGGCAGCACTGGAGCCGCCCAAAACCAGGCGGTTCCACCCCCTTGGTACCGCCTGGAATTGGGCGGTTTCAGTGCTGCCCAATTCTGGGCGGTTTCCACTGCCCCAAATGCGTAATTAGTTTTCAAACGGCCCCAAATTCGTAATTTAATATTTAATTTGTATTATTTTGGTTCTTTTGCCTATTATTAGTGGCAAGACTTTTACTTAGATAAATATTTATTGTGAAAATCATTGAAAAACATAAAATGGATAAATTTTATGTATTCTAATAAAAAAAATTCTTTTAATTCTTTAGTCAATCTTGAAAATATATATATATCGATTATCATTTGTCTAAGGATAATATTGTATTAAATATTAATAAGAGAAAGTTGATTTTTAGTGTAGGAAATTTTTAATATAGGTTAATAGTCATTTTTATTTCTGAATGTGTAATGCACTGATAAATTCATTCATGAAAGATGAAAATTTAAATTTTTGTCTCTGAAGGTGTAAAAAATACGACAAATTCATCTTTCTGTTAACTTTTGTTCATTATCATTAATGAAAATGTCTATGTCACACAGAGGGACGAAAATGTTACAAAAACAATTGTCAATATGGCTGTTGATTAGATTTTGGACAAAATATTAGTAAGTTATCATTGGACTAAAATGTTAATAATTTTTATTGGACCTAAATGTCAGTATGTTACAATTGGACCAAAATGTCAATATTTTCAATTGAACCAAAATGTTAGTAATTTTCAATTGGACCAACATGTCAGTAATTTTTAATTGGACCAAAATATCTGTACTTTTATTGGCGAAAAAAGTCAGTACGTTTCCATTAGACCAAAATGTCATTAAAGGTAAATCTTTCATATATTTTTTTATCGTTATAAGTATAATAATAACAATACAATAATCATTTAAAAAATAGATAAGCAAGCATAAGTTAAAAGAAACATAATAATAATATCAATATTGATTAATAATTATAATTTGTATATCACAATTGAAATTATCCAAAATAAACATTATACATTCTACCAGTGTACCAAAATAAACATTGTAACAATGTATTAATAATTACAAATTTATCCAAATTATAATAACTAGTCACAATTTATTGATATGTTTGTCTTTCCAAAATAAACATTGTAACAATGACTAATTATTATAATTTGGATAAATTTATAATAATTAATACATTGTTATAATGTTTATTTTAGTATACTGGTAGAATATTTATTTTAGATAATTTCTATTGTAATAGACAAATTATGGTTATTAATCAATATTATTGTTATTAATATGTTTCTTTTAACTTATGTTTGTTTTCCTATTTTTAAGTGATTATTGTATTGTTATTATTATGCTTGTAACAATAAAAAAAAAGATTTATCTTTAATGACATTTTGATCCAATGAAAAATTCCTGACATTTTAGTCCAATGGTAACTTAACAGTTAGGTCCAATAGAAAATTATTGACATTTTAATTCAATAGTAATTTATTAACATTTTTGTCAAAAATCTAGTCTGCATTCATGTTGGTAATCATTTTTGTGACATTTTTATCCATCTGTGTCATGCACTTTCATTAACGATAACGGATATAAGTTAATCGAATGATAAATTTGTCGTATTTTTTACATTTTTGGAGATAAAAATTTAAATTTTCATCTTTCATGAACAAGTTTAAGAGTGCTCTTGATTGACAAAATTAAATACATATTTTTCCTTTTATAATGAATTATGTAAGTAATAAATGAACCAAGTTACGTACGACAATGTTGTTGTTGTTGTTGTTGTTGGCACCGCATGTATTATATATTTATAGCGGGTTAATCTATCTCAAGCGAAATTGCAAACTTTGTCTTTTATTCGATAAATGAAAACTATAACAATTCCCTAGTAAATGAACTACTAATTGAAAGCACATACCATGATATCATCAGATGGAGACATATGGAGACAAAGCGAAGAATCCTTTAGCGGTTAATTTCGGCGGTATCTGCCACATTCAATGAACTTTCCATATCTATGTCCATGCATGCTTTATCAATACTACACATGTCAAATATGAGGTAAAGAATCAAAGAATTTCTATAAGCAAAATCACAAATAATTATAATTTTGATATATTGTGAATATAAGTCTTTTATATTACTAATTAGAAATTTTTTAAATATAACTTTTAAGATAGGTATTGTAAATTTAATAATTATATTCTTGTATGATAACATGGTTGAGTGATATTAAAAAAGACACTTTTTATGATTCCTTTAATTATTTGCAGACATGAAGATGAATTTCTTCCAAATGAAAATAATAGTATCATCTTCTTTCTACCTTTATTTTTTATGTATTTATTTTTTAAGAGAAATTTTATTTATTGTTATCTTTGTCTATATATATATATATATATATTCATGATATTTTTTAATTAAGTTTTCTGAATATTTTTGAAAGGGGTACCGTCACAACAGGATTTGAAAGGGTACCATCACAACAGGACAAATTCAAGGATAAAATCTTATTCCTTTTACCAAAATGTTGATGAGATTCTAAGCAAGAATATGGGGTAATAAATATAAATATTAGCTACAAACTTAAGCTTAAGAGTTTACTTGTTCTTGTCCAATCTATTCATGGTTTCTCCCAAAATAAAAATATTACAATCTTTAAACAATTAATAAAAATAGAAGCATAAATAAGTTGGTCCCAATTGTGAATTGTGAGTGAAGACAAATGAAGTGAATAATCATTTAGCGGTTGCTTTTGGAAGTCTATCTCTTCCAAATTCAGTTAACCTAATTTACTCATTGTGGATATTAGCTAGATAAATACACATACACAAAAGCTACAGTTAATTGTTGCTCCATTTGGTTTGTTATTCGTGAAGCCAATCAAATCCAAAACTATAAAAACAATGGTTAATTATTATTTTTTTATCCCTTGGATTTTTTTTAGTTTTCACTTTTGATTCCTAAATTAAATTTTGACTTATTTTAGTTTCTAAATTTTTATTCCATTAATAATTTTTGTTTTTACCGTCAAATATAACTGTTAAATGATAACATGATGCTAATTTTCTTGTTAGTTTATTACGTTTTATGGTGATTTCATTTTTCAATTAAAAATTGCTAAAAAATATTTTCAGTAAATTTCCTTTTCAGACTCAATGATTTCTTCCCTCTGCATCCAATTATTTGAGAATTTCTACGTACTTAAGTTACCAGTCTAACGATGGGACAATTGTTAAAAATTTATATATTGGATTAGTATATTAATTAAAAATTAAAATATTATTTAATTATCATTAATTGACAGTAACAAACTTTATTGCTATTCGTCGCTAATGGAATATTTGAGGCATGACAGATCTAGAAAAAGAATTTAAAGATGACAAAAAATAATTTATAATATTTTTATAAAAGAAAAATATAATATTTGTTTATAAAATAAGCAAAGTTATGAAAAAAAATAAAAATATTTAAGCTTTCGCAAATTATAATTGACATCTATGTATATTTATATTTTAACAAGTTATATGATTTTTATATTGAAAATACTATAATAAATTAGAAATATAAAAATAGTAAAATTACCAATTTATTCTCTCTTTTATCTATTATAACTTTTTACATTAATTCATTTAAAAAACTATCTTGTGGGGTTATATCATTTTTGTATGAGATAAAAATAAAAATTATTAAATATATTCAAGTAAAAATATTATCTCTGTGGAAAAAATTGTTCCCATAGACTTTATACATGGATCTACCAATGATTGTAGGACGAATCTTATGTTTAAGGTGACCTTGCCATGAGTTGGGTCATCCATTGTAAGTAATTTAATGAGATAATCTGTTTACTACTAGGAAGTTAATTATAAATTCACTGTCCCAAATTTACAGTAAACATAATTCTTTAAAAAGCAAACAGAAGAACATGATCTCAACTCAAGTTCATGACTTTTATTATTAGAGGAGCACAAATGGAATCGGGAATGAACTCACGGTAGATTCTATTATTATTCTAAATTACATATTGTCTTGAATAACATGCTATAATTTGTATATTTATATGTATGTTATTGTTATTATTTTATTAATTTTCGATCAATAACAATTCTCATCGAAGATGTCCTTATTAAATATTGTTCCAAACTAATAGGGAGTCCTCGATCTTTAACACAATAAATTATTTGAGAGAGCTTTTATATATATATATATATATATATATATATATATATATATATATAAAAGAGAGAGAGAATTGAAGAGAGATTTTAAGTATATATAAAGAGGTGAACTTGAGTACGCGTGGTCATTAATTTTATTACTAAAATTTTCTATTAATTGGCCATTAATGAAATAATTGAAAGTTGTGTTCATGATTAGAAATCTTATGAACATAGTTGGAGCTCTAGGTTTATTGTCATGTTTTGGGATGAGTTTAGGAATAAAACTTCTTGGTGCATGTGCTATTTTAGATTTGTGAACTTAATTCTTGAGTTAATCTTAATAGAGCTAAGGAGTTAGAATATTAACTTAACCTAATTTAATGACAGTTACAAGTTTTATTGCTATATGTCGATTATGGGATATCGAGCAAAAAAATCATGCATCAAGGAATGGCGAACCAATGGCCAGGGATATTTGCGATGGAGTAACAAGGGAATAATGAAGACCATGAGATATTTCCAAAGAAGTGGCGAGGGAAAAGGGAATAATTTGTGAAGGACTCACGAGGGATTAATGTGGGAGTAAATAATGAAGGATTTGCCAAGGATTCGTTGTCCCTAATTAGCGAAGGAATTATTTGTATTGATCATATCATTAGTGAGGCATTTTGTGACGTAATTGGTAGAGGGCCTGTTTGGGTAAGCTTCTCTAAAAGCACTTCTAGAAGAAGAAAATAAGAGTAAAAAGATGAGATGAGCTTCTCCATAAGTAAAAATAAGCTCTTAATTAGTTAATTTGTAGAAGCTCACCAATGTAGTTTCTTTAAAAGATGAGATGATATCTACAAATTAGCTAATAGAATACTTATTTTAGCTTATGGAAAAGCTCGTTTTATTTTTTTTCTTACTTTTTCTTACTTTTCTCTTCTAGAAGTGTTTCTAGAGAAGCTAACATCCAAACAGGCCCAGAGAGGTCTACGAAATTAGCATAGGAATTACAAGGGAATTTATCTATAGCTAATTTGCAACTTGTTTTTTAGCGAGGGAAAATATACCTCGCTAATTTGTCACAGACTCCGTTTGGATGAAATAAATCGAAGGAACATTTTCGCACACGAATTCCTTATTGTGTCCAAGATTCTTTATCGAGGTATTTCAAAGTTATTTTGAAATCAATAATAGTGCCTCTAAAAGGTCATGACCAAATCATATATGTGGTGGTGACTCTGAGCATGGTCAAGGTGGGCAACCGCCTAGGACCCCTATTTAGAGAGACACCAAATTTTTTATTTAGTCTATATAAGTATTAAATTTTTATATGATATTATAATTTAGCAACGTCTGTGTGATCCTAAAGAATTGTGTATGTTAAGTTGGATTGTAAATGTAAAGAGGGATAAAACTATGAACATAAATGAAAACAATAAAATATTTTTTTTTACTTTCTAAAACATGATAATTCTTAAGGCTGATCCTGAGATCGATCTTTGGTGCCTTGAAGTACTCATTCATAATAATTAAAATATTGTTCATCTGAATTTTTTTGTTACAAAACTAATTAATAATCCGTTTATAATCCATAATATATTGAAGTTAACATGAATAATTAATATTATTCTAAAAATTGTTATTAACAATAACATGAATAGTTAATAATCCTTACAACATAGAAAAAAAATAGCAAGCCTAATCAAAATAACTTTGATGAGACCCAAACACACAAAAAGGATAATATGCCCATACAACATAGAAAGGGCATCACCTTCCACACACCAAACAACATCATACACAAAACAACTACAAGCAGCAAAAATAGAGGACACATTCGTTGGCTATGACAATGGTGACATCGGGACCAACAACAACATAAATGACAACCACGAATCCAAACAACATTGTCAGTGTCAGCGACAACCAACAACGGTGACAGAAGTGATAGTGAAAATCGGTGACGGAAGCATCGACAACGATTGAGTGGGTCGACAACAGAGATGACACCTTTGACGAAAGTTGGGCACCCACCATTGGGAATGTAACAGTTGACATTCCTCTATTCTCGCAAGTAAACTTGCATTCCATGACTATGTTGCATCTTCTCTAATCTTTCGCATTAGTTGGCTCGATGGCAACTCCAAAGATCATAACTCATACGACAACGAGTTTACTCACGTTTTATACAACATTGACCGGGGTTATAAAAATCCATAATAAACTCAAAAGATGGGGGTCTGAATAGTCATTTGAGGGGTGAATAGTAATCCCCTCCGTAGAATTTCACACTACAATCCAAAATATATAAAGGGAGTTGATAATGTCCCCTACAAACATGAGAAAAGACCATCTTACCCCTATTTTTTCATTCACCTTCTTCTCACCCCCACCCAACCCATCCCCTCCGCCCAGATCTGAACACCACAGTCGCGCAACCATCATCATCATTGACCACCTTCGCGTGCATGATTTCCTTATTCCTCCTCCATGTCGCATACCACCACCACTCACAAATACCAAAACCACCGCGCATGCCCCAACCCAACCAGAGTTGAACTCAATGACCCCAATGCCACTCCTGATTCTAGCCCTATGCCCGTCACAGAACCACCCCTGCACCTTCATTCGTGCTGCCGCGTGACCTTACCACCTTGTCCAAACACCACCATGTCGCCACAACTTCCTTCCCTTTATTCGACTGCAACAACAATTGAACTCACACCCAACTCAAGTAATGAAATCATATTTCCACATATGGGGCAATGATATTTGTCCGCACGGAAATGTATTTTCATTGAATTAAGTGGTGGTAAAAAAAATCATGTAACAAAAATATGATTCCATTTTATATATTCAATAAAATGGAATTGTATTTTCTTTACATTTTTTGTTTGAAAAAAAATTATACAATAGAATCATACTTTGGTTGTATAATTTTTTTTCACATCCCCACGTGTACAATGAAAATATGGTTATGCTTTGCATGACCTACAATTGAACCATGATTCCGTAAGAAAGACATTTTTGGAATAAAAAAGTACCAGTTCTTTGGTAGGGCCATTAGGCATGGGAGTCGGACCAATAGCAACTACCATATATAAATGGACTAGCTTGGCCTACAAAACACGAAGGCCCAATGGGTGTAGCGGCAAAACTGAATGGGCCACGCCCAAATTCAAAGGCAGACTTTTCCTTGACCAACACGAAGTTATAAAATGTCTCCTCTCTTTTCCGCAGGTCGTTTCTGTTCCTTCGTCTGCAACCCTAGCTTTCAGTTGTTTGCAATCAATGGCTGGTGAATCTGATGTACCGGAAAACACCCTCTCTTGTGCTAGCTGTGGCAAACCTGCGAAGCTTCAGTACTTTCGCTTTCTCTCTCTCTTTCTCTGTGTGTGTGTGTGTGTGTGTGTGTGTGTGTGTGTGTTCTATAGCTGCTCAAAACTAACAATAACTATGACCCCACTTTTTCTTTTTTTATTATTTAATTTGTTTTGGATTGTAAGATGCTATTTTTGCATTTGATATGGCTTGATATGTTGCAAGGACTTAACTTTTTGGCTTTGATCAAATGGGATTTTCATGGTTTCAGCATAAGTTGCTGCTGCTGCTGGCAGCATGCTATTTTGATGTTTTTATTTTGACAAATACCCAAATTTGTTGCATTGATATGCTCGAGGCTTTGGTCAATTGGGTGTTGAAAGATTCAATTTTTATATATTGTGATGGTCTTGCAATTGGGTGATTATGGTTTGGGATGATAATTTTGTGGAAACGGTGAAAGGGTATGTTATGCATCATATGTTTAATTTGGTTTTCCTCGTTTTTTCCTCAGGTGTCCAAAATGTATGGAATTGAAGCTTCCTCGAGAAGGTGCTGCCTTCTGGTTTGTGACTGAATCCTACTTTGTCAGTTATTTGAATTTTGAATTTTTTTCTCTGTTTTTGTGATAGACGGTGTGTTTGGACCATTGTTTCTAATGTGTGAATTGTTACATTTTGTGACAAACCAAATATAATGTGTGTTTGGACAACAATTGCAAAGTGAGAAACCGGAAGCTATAACTACTAGTTTCTCTGTAGATGTGAGAAACCACATTCAAAACGTGGGACAAAAAAAATGTGTGTTTGAGCAACCTTTGCAAAGCATGAAACCATGTGGAAGCTATGACTACTTCTCAGTAGACATGAGAAGCCACATCCCAAACCTAGGACCAAACACACTAATAGTAGCTTCTGGCTTGACGTGGATTCATTGTTTGGAGATGTTAAACCAAACATGCATTGAATATCAGTGAACAAATAGAAAATGAGAGTATAATGCTATTCTCTTTCTGTAAGTATGAGAGTTGGGAGGATGTTCTGTTTATTTTTAGACGGTGACTCTACACAAGACTTGAGTTCTTTAAATATTTCTTTACGGTGAAGACTTGTGGTTTATATAGAATGTTGATTGTCTCCATAATCTTTACGGTATAGAATACCATAGAATGCCATGAGTGTTTTAAATCCTGTATAGCAGCCGGCCCCAAAACCGCTATAGTGGGATAGCTGCTATTCTGAAATTTTTTATGCAGTTTAAATATATACATATTAATTGACAAAAATGATAAAAAAAAAAAAACTCAAAATTCATGACTTTCCTGAGTAACAAAAAAAAAAATGTCAGAAGTGTCTTGAACAAAACATACAAGCAAATACCAACAAAAGTCAAATACAAGTTGCCTAGCAATCATCAATCATCATCTTCTAAATCCAAGTCATCTTCATCATTTTCAACACTATTACGGCTGTAGATTGCATTTTTGGAAATTTATATCCCAAACTGTAAAAGCCCTAACCTCTCTGTTGAAAGTTCTTTTTTGGAATCAACATCAATTATCTGCTATGATTGCTATTCAGCCTGCCATTAGGTCCACTGTAGCAGCTACACTAAACCGCTTCACTGAAGTGGCCCCTATAGTGGCCAGGGGTGCTTCACTCTGCTACACTGCTATAGCGTGCTATTTAAACTCCTGAATGCTATTTTATTGTCTAAGACTCTTAAGTGCAACATAGTGCATGAGTTGGTGCTGACTAGTAATACTTTTTCGGCCACTGTAAATAAAATAAGAATTGATCTAATTTAATATCCATAGCAGATTTATTTAGTTATTAGGGATTGTCAATTTGGTGAAAGGGATGACATTGTTGCTCTGAATGGCACCATTTAGAAGAAGGTGAGGTTGACCATGGTTGCTAATGAGAGAACAGTGAATTACTAGATACTTATGTTACTGAATCACCCATAAATTTGCTTCTCACAGTCTTTATATCATTAATGTTGGAGCCAATTTTGATATCTTTTGACAGCTCTCAGGATTGTTTCAAGTCTTCATGGAGCTCACACAAATCAGTGCATCTGAAGGCAAAACTATCCTCACCTGGCACACAAAATTCAGACTCACTTGCTGATGGTTGGTTATATTGTTTGAAGAGAGGGCAGGCTCGAACGCCAAAGCTTCCTCTCTTTGATTGGACTGGGTAGGGCTTCAAATATCTTCTTAGTCTAATAGTCTAATTTTCAAGGGATTCAAATCCCCACAATTTAGTTAATAAAAGATTATGTTCATTATTTATAATGATATTTTCATTTCAGAGGCCTTTTGTGTTTGTTCAATGTTCCCCTTTATTTTCCAGCTTATTGCTAATTACTTGTTTATTTGTTGAAACCAAAATTTAATTTCTGCTCTTGCAAGACCACTGCAACCATATCCCATTTCAAGTAAACGGATAGTCCCAGATCAAATTGATAAACCTGATTGGGCTGATGATGTAAGTTATCTGAGTTCTTCCTATTTAAATACTTTGTATTATTATCCAATTTAACTCATTTTGGTTTAAGATTACTTAGTGATGGTTCATTGGTTTCTGATTTGTTTTTATTTCTTCTTGTGTTTAACTTTTAGGGAACCCCCAAAATTGAGCCCAATAGTAGTCTACAGCATACTGTTGAGGTGAGTAATTTTAAAATACACAAGTAGATGATTTGTGTAAGATCAAATTGAACATTGTCTTTATTCTTTTTTATTAGACTTTCTAACTTATATTAATCTGTAGGTCAAAACTCCAGATCAAATTGAGAGAATGAGGGAAACTTGTCGGGTAAGTTCCTTGCCACTTTTTGCCTATTTAGATTCTTAGAGGAAGATATTTTTGCCCCTCTTCCATCTGCTACACTAAAACAAAACATGACAACCTCCTTGTAGCGTCCCAGTGCCGCTTTGGTGCTATTTATCGCTATTGACAACCTACTTAAGTACTCAATTTGTTATTCAGTTCAAAACTCATTCGTATCCTTATTCTCATGCTGCTTAATTTGTATGAGAATGGTTGGTGATATATGAATTATTTATACTTTGTTGATTAATGGTGAGAGGTGACATCCGATAAACCTCTGCTCTGATATATGAAATATAACTAATAAGCTGGAGGTGGTGAGAAAAGAAAGAAAAACTGTTTAATGTTAGTAAACTTATAGTGGTGAAAGGTCTTATAAATAGTTTATTTTTTATATTTATTTTTTGTCAATGTAGATTTTAGCCTCTCATTATGTATGAATTGAATTACACTTTACAGATTGCAAGGGAAGTGTTGGATGCAGCTGCTCGGATTATTCAGCCTGGTGTGACGACTGATGAGATTGACAGAGTTGTTCATGAGGCAACTATTGCTGCAGGTGCTAATTTTAATGTGTTTCTTTTTCAAAACACTTATATAAGTCTTACCAGCTTTTTATTTATTGAGTTTTAGTGAGTTTATTAATCAATGAAGCTCATATACTTCAAATTAGTGGCCATCTCTGTGCGGTATCCATTTTTGGCACATATCCTCATCAAACATTTCACAGACAAATCAAATACTTCTCCTATCTATTTTACAATTTCTTTTACTTTTTATTTTTAAAACTTATACAAATAAGAATATCATAATACCTAAAATAGATACAGGTTTGGGATGAATTGTTTTGGGGAAAGTAATCTTTTTTAAAAAGATCACTTAAGAAACTGGGAATTTGGAATCCAAAACTAAACTAAACCAATCACACATTAATTGTAACTTTTAATTATGTCTACATTCTAAACACTTATAAAACATTGATTCTCTCTCTTTTGATTTATAATGTGTTTTGTTTTAATTTTATATATTATATTTATAGCTGTGTCAAGTCTTATGATTTTTAAAATTTGTCACATCCTCATGTCTGTCTGAGTTGTATTGTATACATGCCCCATGCATCCTGGAACTTTTAGTTTCTCGTATAGAAATTTTTGGCATTACTGTAGCTGGTTTGTGTTGAGTATGCATTTTCTGTTTTTAATGATATAGTCATTTACATTAGAATACAGAGAAATACCTCTGTAATGCTTGCTGTCTTTGACGGAAAGCTTTGAAATAATCTAAAAATAAATTCAATTTCATGCAAAACAGGTATAGTACAAACAGGTTAGGGATAATATATGGGTCAAATGAGGGGGGCGGGGGGAAACTAAAAATACCAAAATATTTATCATGGCTGCTATCTGCAGTATCAGAAATGAAAAGTCCTAAAAAAAAGCCATGAGCATTACACTGAGAGGATGCTTCCTAACTTTGTTATAATTCCTCTTCGAAATAATGGTTCCTTGAGTTTCATGATGTCATTGTCATATGGCTATTACAAATGGTCATTGGTAATGAATTTTTTTCTGACTTTTTACTTTTTCAGGAGGATATCCATCGCCTCTCAATTACCATTTCTTTCCTAAATCTTGCTGCACGTAGGTACTTTCCTTCTGTAATGTCATATTTTTCTCATATTGTCATGGTATATGTTAAGAATGAAATTTTCTTTATCTAACAGGTCAGTTAATGAAGTAATCTGCCATGGAATTCCTGATGCAAGGTAGACTGTTCTGTGCCTTTTCTAATTTATTCTTGGTATGGTTTTTCTTTGTTGCCAGTACTCAGTATTACTTGTGGATATAAATTATTGTAAACTAACTTTCCTTACTGATGCTTCGTTGGTACTTGGCACTTGATTAGTGTAAGTGCCACTGACTCACTGAGGCATGATAAGATTATACCAGCTTGAGTACCTTTCTTAATAATATAGTCATTGTGCAGGAAGCTTGAGGATGGTGACATTGTAAATGTTGATGTCACTGTGTACTATAAAGGTGTTCATGGTAAGTTGATTAGCACATTTGTTTCACAGTTCCACTTGAAGTTCATAATTTGACCGTTGGTTAATTATATGAATTGTTATGTAGGTGATCTCAATGAAACATACTTTGTGGGAAATGTTGATGAAGAGTCTCACCAACTAGTAAAATGCACATATGAGTGCCTGGAGAAGGCAATATCCATTGGTATATATCCATTTGATTTCAATTCTGAAGTTTGTGTCTTGTTCAAGTTTCAAATATAATTAGACTTTTGAAACATTATAGCAGTCTTGGATATTTTATTTGTCTTTTGTTTGATGTGTACCTTAAAGGTTCGTTATCAATTCATAAATCAAACTGCAAATTTGGTCCTAACTTCTAAATCCCAAATTATAAGGTAATAAATCATTTAACTGATAAAAATATAAATTAAGAACAGAAGGGTTGAGTAACTGATATTGAATCATATTAGCTACTTAATATGTTGTAAATATGCATTGTTAAAAGTATGCATTTGGCATTTGGATTATATTGTGATTGCTGTGTTTAAAATACTTCATATAATTGAAACATACATAATATTTAAGAAATTGAACTGTGGGATCCTGAATATTCTTGTAAATCAAATTCAGTTAAACCTGGGGTACGATTCCGTGAAATTGGTGAAGTTATTAATCGTCATGCTTCAATGTCTGGCTTTTCAGTGGTAATGATTTACTTCTTTGTTCTTTAATTCTTTAATCTATTTATTGTTATTTGTTAACACTAGTGCATGGTTATCATCTGTTCCTTACTCATTTTTTTCCCATGACCCCTTAGGTAAAATCATATTGTGGTCATGGAATTGGAGAGCTCTTCCATTGTGCACCAAACATTCCTCATTATTCAAGTATCCTTTCCTTAGTTTAAAAGCACTGCAGGGTATTGAAAAAAATATTTGGAAATTTTCTTTTTGCATCCTCTAGTGTTTTGATCTTTAACATTCAGCACAGTATATACTTTTCTTTTAATATTATGCAACCAATTGTTTTGTTTACGCATAAAATGACTTACAAAACTAGGAATGATTCTATATATTCACTTTCTATTGACAATTCCGTTATACATACCATTACTTGCTAGAAGCAGCCAGCTTCCTCATTCATAAGCCATTTTTCTTAAATCAAACTTTCTTTCCCAATGTGCACCTCTAGCTTTTCTACCCTACGCCCCATGATTCATGTTAACAAAGAACTAAGGTTGCTAGAAAGTAGAAAGAGAACATATGGAATGTATACACCTTAACCACTGTCAGGAAATAAAGCAGTTGGTGTGATGAAAGCCGGACAGACCTTTACAATTGAACCTATGATCAATGCCGGTATACTTATAAAATCTCTTAAGTAGATAACTTTGATGGATACATGTGGCAGCTCTAATATTATTATTTATTAATAGGTGTCTGGCGTGATCGAATGTGGCCAGATGGATGGACTGCTGTTACAGCAGATGGTAAACGAAGTGCTCAATTTGAGCAGACTCTTTTGGTAAGTTCATTCCTGTTTTCTCCCGAGTCCTATTACAGTGTATACATGTCAAACAATCTGGCTATTTTCTGCAGTGTCCTGCCAAGTAAAACACTGTCTTGAGGTGCTGAAAGTGATAATAAATTAGAGAAAATTATCATAATTTTAAATTTTGGATGAAATTTTGATGATATGGTAACATTTAGTAGTTTACTTTTTCACCTCAATATAATGCTAATGATTTTTATGTATACATGTGTAACTTCTATATTATGCCCTTGACTAAGCCTTTGTAAACTGTTATGATACTAGAGAGCGCACAATGTCTTAGTACAATGTAGGTTTAAATTTTTTGGTATAATGTACGTTTAAACCTATAATCTCATGCATGCTATCCAGCTCTCTATTATTACATAATGCTCTAAAGCTATAAGCTATGGTCACCATTTGTTTTGATCAGCGAATTAGTAATTGGAATTTTAATTATATTTGGTCTCTTAAAGTATACATTTAGTAGTGACTACTTTTAGCTGATTGTACCTTACTAATATGATTCATGGTTTTCATTATTAGGTGACAGAGACTGGTGTTGAAGTTTTAACAGGGAGGTTGCAGACATCACCCAATGTTTTTCCTTGGTTAAATTCATAATTGGGTGAATCATGGAGACAGAAGCTGGCAGTGTCTGAATACCATACAATTAATAGACAACATTTCTTTAATCTATATCTCTGGTTTTCTCTTTTGGGTATCATGTTTGTAAGTTATACAAAAAAAACAGAAGCAAAATTCAATTGAGTTTAGGTGAAAAGTATGATTTATGATTGTTTGTGTAATTGAAGAAAATTTAAGAATTTTGTCCTTCGTTCTTTTTATGCTTATGTTGGCTAAGTCAATAATGTTTGAGCGAAGTTTTGAACACTGGCTTAATCATTAATTTAGTTCCTTTGTTTATTGAAAACATCAATCAGCCAATCAGGTCCTTTGTTTTTCATAAATGCCTAAATGTGACAATTCTTGTCCAATTGAGTTTTGATGCAGTTAGATTTTGAATTTTGGCACTCTTTATTTACAAACCGCCAACGCTCTTATGTTCTTTTCTCCATAGGTTTCTCTCCTTTTCATACTACTTTCCTTCCCCTATTTAATCCTTGCTGCTAAATTTAAGAAAATAAATCATAGTGCCTTTATTTCCTTAGCAGACATTTTAACGTACAAGTAGTAGGCAAGGGAATAAACCACTTGGCCTTCTGACCATTAGGGGGTAATTTTTTATTTATTTTTCTAATTCCCCATATGGGAGAACAGTTTTTGAATTATTTACGAATTGGAGGTAAGTGGTATGGAAGGAAGGTTACGACTTCAAATACATGTAGTATGATTTTTGATATTTTTGTTTTTGTATTTTTAATGAAATCATAAATTATTTTATGGTTTTTATTTTATTTTATTAATGTTTATTCTTTTAAAATTAAATACACTATAGTTGTATAAGAATACATGACTTTAAAGTAGCTCATAATCTTGTAAATTTAAAATCGTGAATTATCCTTTGATTTTATAATATTATTTATTAATTTAATTTTGACAATTAATCTTATGAAAATAATAAAAATAATTTTTTAAATAAGAAAATAATTTACTGATAAAAAACTTCTTAAAATAAAATAAGATAATATATTAAAATAAATGGAACAATACATAATATCCACAATGAAAAAAATTAAAAGTATACATAATATTAGGGGTCAACTTGCTAAAATATGAAATTATTACTATTTTGCTACTCAATTTTATCCAATAAATATTTTTTAGACTTATATGAAATTATTTTATTTATCTCATTATGTATATGACTAATGACAGAATTTTTTGTTTTGAGACATCATTTACTATTTAATATTTTAAAATATCTATGTGCATTACATTTTTTTTAATTTACGTATTTTGTTTAAATCTTTTTTCAATTCTCTTGCAAATAATAATTAATAATTAGGAAATAAATAACTACCAACTAATTAGAAAAAAAAATAAGTTGTAAAAGATAGCAAGACACGATTTTAAAGTCTCAAGAAATACACGATTTTAAAGTTGTAAATCATTATAACTTTAAAATTGTAACGTAAAAAAGGAAAAAATAGCTAAAGTCATGACAATAAATACAATTTTGTTAAAAAAATAAAAATAAAAAAGTCCCAAAAATCATACTACTTCTTTATCTCAAATCGTAACCGTCCATACAATTTATCCCTATTTGGTAAATTAGAAAAAAATTACCCCTAATGATGAAAATCCCAAACCTCTTCCTTTAATTTCCACACCATAGTGCCCTTACCTTTCCGGCCACACCAAACCTCTTCCTTTCCATACATTCCTTTTTCTACAATTTTCATATCTAGATCTGGAAATAAAGCTGAATTAGGAACTGCTGAAGCACACAGAGTTCCATTTCTCAATAAAATGAGCAAAAACAAAAATCCAAATTGGAAAAGCTTAAGATCCTAAAATTCAAATAGATATAGATCTAAAGCTTTTAGGGTTTGAGGCTTCAAACTCGCCTCTCCTATCCTTCCTCTCTGAATACATCCTCTTATTGATGGCTTCCCACATAGCGTTGGCTTCTTTGTTGGGCTTCTCGCGACAGTGGTGTTGTCAATGGTGTTGGCGGAGTGATCAAGGAGATCGGGTGCAACGAGGGCGAGGCCGACATTGGAGTGAGTGGTGAAGAAGGCACCACAATTAAGTCTGACAATGTAGTTGGGGAGGGGCTTGGGGATGAGGAAATCCAAGCATGGATTAGGGTTAAGGATATCGAATACGAAGGAGTGTGATTAACGTTGAATAGTCATCAAACTAGGTAATGAATTTTTTAAAGTAAGATACCTATTTACAATTTTTAAATTGTAGGCACTTATTTTAAACTTTTTTAAAAACACTGGTCACCTCAACATTTTAATATATGAACTGCTAAAACATGTAAATAACAAGTAGAAGACAAATGAAACCCCAGCAACTAGAAACAAGGATAACCTAAATATGCAGCTGCACTATAATAATTCTTTATTTCCTTAGGACCTAAGACCTAAGCAATGAGTTATCATAATATGAAGATGTGCTATATATGTAAATTAATGTGAACAAACAAACAAACTTAAATGAAGGAAGCCTAACTTAATTGATTTATCACAGTGTGTGAGTTGTTGTAAATCTTTTGATACCTATCTTAAACATTTTTAACAATCAAATGATGCAAACTCGAGAAGTTCTGGATTTTGCTCAAATTGCACCATGTTACTTGTAGTCAAGGTTACCCAAGCCTCTAGGCCATCCCCATCCTTTGTACCCATCAAAATCACCACATTTTTTATAGGCACTCCAATAGTTCGCACGTAAGTTGGCTTTCCCCATCCAAAATCCACTTCGTAGAAACCAAATCTCACCCAACTGCTAAAGCTATAACATGGAACACCCTTTTCCGAGGCCATTATCCTTGCCTCCTTCAAAGACTCAATCACCTTATAAAACTCAAGACCCTGAAGTTTAGCCACATAGTTTCCATCAATTTCTCTTGTTGTTTTTCTCACTCTCTCAGCCAACTCACACAACCCCATTTCTTCTTCCACTTCCACCAACTGAGACACTGCTTGTTGCCATAGATTTCCAATTGAATAATGCTTTGATGAGGCCATTATTCTGCTGCGAATGTTCACTGCGTGTGATATCATGGATGTGGGAAATTTTCCTTCTGCTGAGATTGCTTTTGCTGCTTCCAACGCTGATTTCCATATGAGTGCTGTCACGGCTTCCACACGCGTGGGATTGAAATTGAAGCACCCCATTTTTTGCCGAAGTTTAGATATGTTGGAACCGTTGAACACGAACCTCTCTGTCACAATGTCTTTGTCGCCGACCATGCCGCGTGTCATGTTCATTTCTATGTTCCTCGGCGGGAATAGTAGCGCCCCTTCTTCCATTTGAGGTGGTACTACTTTGTTGTTGTCTTCCTTCCTGCAAAAAAATAAAATTAATGACTGAAACTGAACAATTTATATGTAATTCTTAAATCCGTCTCTAAAATTTGGTAACAAAAGTTATAAGACTAAGTTGATGATTAGGAAGGGAGTTTAAGAATTGAAAAAAGGAGGAGAAGGAGAGGTAGTGAATTCAATCTGCTTCACTAATATTTTAAAAATATTAATAACTAATATTAATTGATAAAAAACTAAAATTTAATCGACTAATAATGATGTCAAAATAGTATAATCTGATTTTAAAAGATTGAATTATGTCTAATCCACATTATAATCAAGATGGTATTGGATACTATCTTAACGAATATTATTGGGCTATTTGAGCACCTTATCATATCACTCACAGTCGTTATAGATGTCTAGTGCTGAAAATTAATTAATTTTATATTTGAGATGTCCAATTAATCCTAATCCTTGGCCTCAGAGGGATGTATTGGAGATTTTAGATCAACTTGTGATGAAGACAAAATGGTATAAGTGAGACAGGGAGAGACAGTTCTCACGTCGATTTTATAGAGTTAAGTCATAATTTAAGAGTGACCTTATATTAGCAAAAGAAATTACAATTTTGAATTAGTAACTCTTTATTTGTTGAATACCTTGATGTTGCTGCCCAGGCGTTGAGGAACGAAGCTGCAGTTGAAGCATCAGCGATCTTGTGTGAGAAGCACACGCCAAGTGCTACACCCCCACACTTGAACTGGTTCAACTGAACAGCCATCATGTTCCTCCCTTCCAGTGTTTCCCTTTCAGGGTTGTAGGGATCAAACGGGAAAAGTTCGTTGATCTCGTGAAGATGCGGGTTCTTCACAACGTCTGAGAGCTCAACGGGGACTCTAGACTCGGTGTAAAGAACGCCCTCATCGTTGCACTCAACGGTTGAATTGCCTCTCAGTGTTCCGCAAAAGGGGTGGTAGAGAGTGAGGACGTGTGATAAAGAAGCCTTCAGCTTGTGAGATATTGTTTTGAAGTCATCATCAGAGAAAGAGTAAAAGAGGAGAATGGGGATGTAAAATGGAGGAGCCAATTGATCGAGGAGGGAGAGTTTGAAGTGTCGAAGATGATTAGGGGTTGGAGAAGATGGCTTTATTATGTCTTTAGATACAATCTCAACTTTCACTGCCATTTGGAATATTTCTCACAAAATATATTATTGTAATATTGTTGCTATGTAGGACTTTGATATAATATTCTCACCCAAATGTTGCTCCTATATATAGAGAGGAACTTTCTGCATTATTATCTCTTTATAGTATAAAATATAAGTAATGTCTTTTTTCTTTGAAAAAAAAAAAACTATAATGCCGACTATGTTAGAAAAACAAACTCTTCCTCTGTTAAGAAGAATTTAGAAGATTTGAGAAAAATAAAAAGTGTCATGTATTATTCTAGTATAAAATCATGAAGGTTAGTTATCCTTGCATTAGTAATAATAGGTGTCGTTTTCATAAAAGATGAATAGGATGATTATCCTTGTATTAGAAGTGGTGGAAAGAAAAAATGTTTCGGTGAGTAAACTATATAAACAGCTGAATGTATTTAAAACGGAAAAAAAAAAGGAGTTGTAAGTAGAAAAGAAAAAGTAAAGTGACCTAGCACTGTTGAGTGAAAAGTAAGGAAGTTATTTTGTAAAGTTTGATATACAAATAAAGTGCATTTGTGTTTCTTTTTTTATTTTCTGTTTTGTTTAATTTTCAACAGGGAGTTTACATGAGTCTTTTATATAAGTGTGAAAAATTATTCGTAAGAATTATAATTAGAATTTGATCACATGTAGACAAAACGATCACTAGGACAATGTAAACAGAATCAGCACTGACCAAAAAATCTTAGGCTTTATTGAAATACTCTCCGTGTAATTATTGCTACAATATAATTTCCGACGACGAGAAATCGTATTGTCATCATTTGCTTTTTGAAGGCATCCATTAGTGGAAATATAACTAGGAGCATGAGAGTGTTGTTTAACAAAAAAATATATTTTAGTATGTTATATGTGATTTTCAGTTGTTTAAAATTAAAGAGACTTATTTATATAAGTAATTATTGTTTGTGAGTTATTTAATTTTGTATTAAATATAGGAGAGGACAAAAATGATATTTGTAAGTTAAGCAAGAAATATCCATTGAAGAAAAAATTTATTTGAATTGTTTAAAATTGAAGTGATATAAATTGGGTTGGGTATATCATAATACCATTGAAGATCCTCTAATTAAGCTATGAATTTGTATTTTATATCTGCTGCGAAAAGACAACCAACCGTGTAAAGACCACAAATGAAGTCTAATTTGATTTCATGACAATAAAATGCTGCAAATTGAGTAAAAAAGAAATTGGTAGTTACAAATTGAGTAATTTATGTAATGAAAAAAATGGATCAAGAAGAATTTGTCGTTATAAATAAGTAATATATGAAATATAAAATTTAAATAACACAACAAAATGGATATAAGAGCCAAGACGGTTAGGATTTTTTTTGGTAATTAATTAGGTTAACATATTCAATTCTATTATGCTTTAATTAGTTTTTTTTTTCTTGGATCAATAATCACAATGTTTCCTAACCCATTAGATCAAAGATTAATTTTACTTTAATTAATTATTTGATATATACTATTATAATATAATTAGCTTTTAGAGTTGCTTATATATGTTGGTTCTTAAAGTTAAGCAGTTTGAAAATATCATTGAGTTATATGAAATCTTGTAGAGTTCTTATAAAAGTTACTTATATAATCAAGATTGCTTAATTAATTAGTAAAAAAAATACGTTCCAAGTCAGAATGAGGTTTCTTGTGAGTGAAGAGATAAATATAAAAATTACTAAAAATAATTTTATGAGTTCTATCATTGGAGTAAGAATTAGTTAGTATTCTTAAATTCTCTACGGCAACAAGAGATCCATAAAAAAAGTGTTAAAGAATCTAAATTTGAGTACTTGCGTTAGAAATGTTCTTATCCTTTTATTTTTCTTACTGATCTATTCAGCCAAAATACTACCAAATGTGTAAGTCAACTAATTAAGATGAGGTTGGAGGATATCGATGCCCTAAAAAGGATGTCAAATGCTTATATCTTATCTCATTAATTATTTATCTTATTCTATTTGGCGCCATATGATAGAGCCAACATCTAGAATCAAGAATCCATAAATTTTTAAACTGATCGCATGAAATAAAGAGAACATTTATTATACTTCAACATTGTGTTTTAGTCAACTTGACATATCCAGGATATCGATGCTCTAAAATGGATGTCAAATGCATATATCTTATCTAATTTTTCATTATTCCGTATTTATTATGTTTATACAAATATAATTATAAATTAAAGTGTAAGTTGACAACAATTTACAACTAACTCTTTGATGATACACACAAATATAAATTTCTGGTATATGTAAAATTTGATGCATAAATATTTATGGGATGAATTTTAATTTTATAGTCCCCCCACCCCGAGCCATGCAATCATGCCTCTGTCCCTGCTTTCATCTTCAGTCTGTATAACCTTGGTTTCATATACAGCTTGTTTGTTAGGTATACTTAGACATATATTGACTCACCAATTTTTTCCATATATACCTCTCACAAAGACGTTAGGTCCATTATTTGATATAGCACCTTGCCTACCAAACAGTATCGTATGGTTCCCACAATCCTCTCCTACAACACTTTTCAATTGAGATCGTCCATGCTAGTAGGTTTAGTTGTGCACGACGCCTTTAGAAAATATTGTCCTACCAACAAATCCTTAACTCTCCTTTGTCATAATCCAAAATTTCCAATTTTATTGAACTTCCCCACTTTGAATTTTGCACCAAGGTTAAGTGTCATTTAATACTAGTTGTTAGCCATAACAATCAAAATTCTAAACAATAGAGTAAACACGTGCGCACACAGACATAGTGATTTAATGAGATTCAACAATTGAATTTGCGTTCTCTAGAGAAGATCATCAAATATTGTTTTTATTATTGAATGAGCAATTTGTTTGCTTATGCTCCCCTCGCTCCATTTCACTCATTTCGTTTTGCTGCAACATATATTCACCACTCCATCTATAGAATATAGTCATGCACAACTCTAACATCATATGTTATTTGAATCTTTAATGCCTCGTAAGTCATAATGTCTTTTTTATTTAACTTAACTTATATTTTTTAGGAAAACTTATATTGTATTTAATATTTAATATTCCTTAATAATATTATAATATTGCTTTAAAAATATTATATTATTAAACGAGTCAGCCCCCTGAGACCGGTTGGCATGTTGGCTAAACGGGTAGGGCCGAAATAACCTGACTCAATTTAAATTATGTTTTTAGAGCCCAACATAATCTAATTTGTAAGCCTAATGAAATTACCCATCAAAATGAATCTATTTTGACAACTTAAGATGTCTTTATCTCTCTAAGAGTTATATAACATTTGGGTGTTTTTTTTTTTTTCCTTCTTATTTCAATAATAGTATGTTAACAAATATTTTTTAATACACATATTTTAAATTTTTCCTAGGCCCCACATAATTAGGCATTACCGCATTAAACATGCGTCACTTAATTGCCTATGTCTTAATTAAGCGGCGCCTTGATATATAATCATCAATAACAAAATACAAACAACACAGTTTTTTATGAATACAAATTATTATGAAATTAAATTTATAGAAATAGATACATCAATTTAATAGCCATCATAACCCACCCAAAGAAAAAACATGCATATATGTATCATGCACATGAACAAACAGTGGGTGGTAATACATAGATAGCTTAGGGCTTCTTGATGGTTCTAGCTTCTGCTTGCCGACACCTAGATGCATATGTATGAAACAAGGCAAGTGCATTACTAGTAACCTCTGCCACATTCATGGCCTTAACCTTAATAGCAGCTGCTCTCTTACTCATCCTATGACCAGGAAATGAGTACACACAACTACTAGCATCTGTTAAGGCAGTGCTCACCCATGTCTCCACATTGCTTATGTGCCACAACATGTCATCATTGATGGTTGATCCACGTTTGTTCAACCTTCGAAGTTCTTTGATGGCTTGGCTAAGTTGTTCCACACTATCAGTGATTTGGTTCACACAATCTTGCACAATTAGGTACTCCCTTTTGTTGTTCTTGAGGACCTTAAGTTCCTTGGCCACTTTCCAAAGGTACCCTCTTGTGTTCACTGCTCTAGAGAGGCTCACTGACAAGGCATATTGGGCTAAGTGTTGTGGTCCATTTATGGTGGATTTGGCATATCTGGAAAGGCAACGGATGCAAAGATTTGGGTAGAGGGTGCCATTGCAAGAGGATTCTATGTAGGCCATTGTTTGGGGATTTTTGTGCCTTGTCAATGATGATGGTTCAACTGGGGTGGCAAGAAGTGAGAAGAGGAGAGAGAGGAAAATGACTAGCAATGTGAGGTTGAGTTGTGCCATGTTGGGTCACAAATATTGAAGCTTTGGTTAGGTGTGAGCCTAATAGAAGAGAGCTTTGAAAGCTTTAAAGGAGTTTTTTGCATGATGAAAAAGATAATGGGGTGTGTTGCTTATATAGAGAATTTCTCACATTATCACATGCATAGCAATTTATTCTTTCCCTTTGTTACGTTATTTTATGTCCTTTATACGTGCAATGAGTTGCCCTTAGAACGAGGAACAATGTAGGACTAATGGACTATAATAAAATTTTAAATCCAGCTGGTCGGTCACATGAAAATCATAGATTATAAAATTACCATTAGCATTGTTATACGCATACATTATACAAATTATCATCACCACCGAGTGTATTTATCAATGAGATTGTTTTAACTTAGTCAAAGGTCCCTAGTTTTAACTTAAATATTTAATGAAAGAATTTTGTCGTGTTCATAGTAATTATAACAAGCTCGAATAGGATTATCTTGGTTGCAGAGAATATAGATAATAATAGATTCATATCAAATAAAGCTCAGCATATATCAAGGAAATATCCAGTTGAAGTAAAACCTAGTTTAAGAAGCTTGTTTCCCGTGTTTGAGGGCGGTGGTATGTGAAGTAAATATGTGGGTCTAACTTTTGTTATTACAAGTTTAAAAGGATAAGACTTTTTGAACATAGATTGTAAGAACTTTGATCAAGTGGCAGGAGAATAGGAGGGAAAATGGTATATATGAATATTATACTGGATGGGTATTCGACTAGGCCAAGTATCTGGATATACCCTCAAGACCTTTAAGATATTGAAGCATGATTGTCCCGTGAAAGTATTTAGGTGTCTGGCTTGACGGAACACCTGAGTACTTAGGCATCCTCAACCATGAGGAACAAGAGTCTAGAGTGTTCAAGTATTCGGCTTAATTAACACCTTCACCTTTAAATGTAACTATACTCAAGTATTTGATACCATCATGTATCCATACAAACCTCAAGAACATGTGCTTATGAAGAATTTGGATACTCGGCCAAGTCGAATATCTGAATACCTTGCATGCTATATATTCCTTCTAAAAGTATTCAAATACTAGTTTGATCTAGTTGAATATACGAATACCTTGAACGTTATACATTCCCTCTAGGAGTATTCAGGTACTCAGCCAAGTTGAGTGCCCAAATACTTCAGAGATAGGAAATTGTGATTAAAAGTCACGAGATAAGATTATCTTAACAAAGAGTTATTAAAACTATCAAGATAGTCTTTAATGATAATTATGAAAGTATCACCTAATATGATAATAACGTATAAGGGCCCATAAGGTCCAAAGCCTATTAAGATATGTATAAATAGTTATGAGAATATCAATATAAGACATTGTTCATTGCATTAAATACTCATTTAGTATTCTTATCCGATATCAAACTTGAGCGTCGAAATACCTTTGGCAGGTACCTCATCCTTCCAACCGACGAGCACTGAATATTAAGAGAAGAAAACCTTGGAAAAGAAGCAAGCTAAAGAAAAATTACCTATCTATCCTTATGCAGGTACAAATATGATGCTTAATTAGTAAGTAGAATGTACGAAATCACTTCATTGGGTGCAACTTGAAACATACTAAGGCGATGCAAGCGGCTGTATGTCACTTGGAATTATTGGATAAGAAGGGAGGCGGGGACATTTAGGTAAAATGATGCTTTAATTAGAAGATCCCAAGAGGCACAATTTGGATGTATTAGGGTTCGCGTGGTAGTTAAAGTAGGATAAAATATAAAAATTAGATATAAAAAATAAAGGAAATAAGATAAAAATATGGTCAATTTTTATGTTGTTTAGTATATCTTAATTACACTAAGGCTGGGATACGGTGATGTTTCGTCTGATGAATCGTGTAAAAGTGACAACACATTTTGTAGTTAAAAGCTTTTTGACAAAAGCAAAGTTAATTTGCAAACATAAAATCAATTTCTCTTGATGACAAAATGGGTTTGGTCTGACGGATCAGTTCATTTAGTCCACTAAAAAAAGTGGAGCTGATTAGTATTGTTAGTCCACTTTGCAAAGTTGACCAGTTCAACCCATTCTATTTTTTTTATGGATTAGGACCAGTTCGATCTGTTTTTTGTGAGTTGGTTCACTTTGTCATCCATAGCTTAGATTATAGATGACAAAATGGGCTTGACCCTATGGACCAACTCATTTAACCCACTCAAAAAAAGTTAAGGGGACTAACATTGTTAGCCCACTTTACAAAGTGGGTTAGCCTGACCCATCCTATTTTTTTTGTTGGCTAGAGTCAGTTCGACCCGTTTTTAATGAGCTAACCCACTTTGTCATCCTACTTGTATGTTAGTGAGAGAAGCTTTTCACACTAGTATAGAAACACTTTTCAAATCACCATTCTACACAAGGGTTTCCTTGAAACTTATTTAATATGCATGAGATAGTGACAATTCTTTTAATATCAAGACAAACATTTTAAATTGGTTGTGACTATAAATAATTTAGAACATGCTTTCTACATTGATTCTCTAGCAATCAATGTAGAATGTGGTTGGTTATTCAAATTTTATAAATCCTAGACCAAATTAAGCTTTCTAGATCGATTTAGTTTTAACAAACTTAGAGAGAAATTTTTTACATCAATTCACAATGGGTTAAGAATGTTTATGTATTTTTGTTTTTTCTATTAATTATAGTCCTAAATTTCTACATTGATATACAAGAAATTGATCAAGAAAGACACTTAAGACACTTTTAAGATCAATTCCTTATGTAACCAATGTATATTAAACTCCAATTTTATCTGTCTCAGAATCTTTTCAATCTCAAACAGTACTAACATTATCACTATGGCACCTTGTTATTAATAATAAGAGAAACGTTGAATACACATTTTTTTAGATGTATTTTTTATTATTGGTTGAAATTTATTGAAAATTACACATTTTAAAAGGTTTACCTCTTATTTAATTATCATCTTTCCAATTTTTTTAATTTTCAATAAATATTAACCAATAAAATAGTGTGTAAAAAGGAATCTGGTAAAAAAACGTTATTAGCACAGTGGTTCTAAATAGCAAAGATTGCAACTGTTGTGATGCGGATTGCTTTCATTGTGACATAAAATTATTATATGATACCACCTAATGCATAAACGAATTATATACTTATATTAATTACTAATGTATCTTTTATTTATAAGGTTTAAGATTTTTTATTGTTTGTCACCATCATAACGCGCTCCCCCAACATCCCACACGACCACACTTATATGACAGCACTGAATATTTGTTTTCTTATTGGCAAAAAAAGTGATATAGAACAGTGTTGAGGTTATGTTGTGGCCTGATTGTGATTTAGTTGTAGTTTCATTGCAACAATTCATATGATTTAAATTCAAACTACTATCGCAGGTTATTGCCATTGTGCATAGATCGCAATATTGTGGCCGCAACGGGTGTTGCGGTCCACAATTTAGAACCCTAGTTAGCACTTAATAACAAATTGCTACCAACACAAATGAACATAAACAATTATGAAATTATATCGGTAAAATCAAGATTGCACCAGATTAATAAAATCATAAACCCACCCAAAGAAAAAACATGTATCAAGTACATGAATAACAACGGGTAGTAATAAGATATAGCTTATATTAGCTTCTAACTACGGCTTTGTGGTTCTAGCTTCTGCTTGCCGATACCTAGATGCATATCTATGAAACAAGGCAAGTGCATTACTAGTAACCTCAGCCACATTCATTGCCTTAACCTTAATAGAAGCTGCCCTCTTACTCATCCTATGACCAGGAAATGAGTACACACAACTACTAGCATCTGTTAAGGCAGTGCTCACCCATGTCTCAACATTGCTTATGTGCCACAACATGTCATCATTGATGGTTGATCCACGTTTGTTCAACCTTCGAAGTTCTTCTATAGCTTGGCTAAGTTGTTCCACACTATCAGTGATTTGGTTCACACAATCTTGCACTGTTAGGTATTCCCTTTTGTTGTTCTTGGCACCCTTATTAGACTTAATTTCTTTGGCCACTTTCAAAAGGTACCCTCTTGTGTGAAGTGCTCTAGAGAGGCTAACTGACAAGGCATATTGGGCTAAGTGTTGAGGGCCATTTATGGTGGATTTGGCATATCTGGCAAGGCAACGAATGCAAAGATTTGGGTAGAGGGTGCCATTGCAAGAGGACTCTATGTAGGTCATTGTTTGAGAATTTTTGTGCTTTGACGGCTCAACTGGGGTGGCAAGAATTGAAAAGAGGAGAGAGAGGGAAATGGCTAGCAATGTGAGGTTGAGTTGTGCCATGTTGGTTCACAAATATTGAAGCTTTGGTTAGCTGTGAGAGCCTAATAGAAGAGAGCTTTGAAAGTTTCAAAGGAGTTTTTTGGTTGATGATCAATGGCAATGGGGTGTGGTGCTTATATAGAGAGTTCCTCACATCGTCACATACATAGGGATAATTTTTTTTTCCTTACGTTATTTTATGTCCTTTATACGTGCAATGAGTTGTGCTAATCAAGAACAAAGCAGAATGATATAGGATTAATCTAGCAAAATTTAATTGGCGCTTGTCGGTGAAATTAAAAACAGATTAATAAAATTGGCATTAGCATAGTTGTAAGCAAATACATTATTCTTATTTTCTTATGTGTAGATAATAATAGATTCGTATCAAAGATAGTCAACCCTGTTATGAAGAAAATACCTAGTTGGTCTAAAACCTAGTTTAAGAAGCTTGTTTTTCGTATTTGAGGGCGGTGGTATGTGAAGTAACGTGGCTCAAACTTTTGTCATTATACTTTTAAAAGGGTTAGACTTCTTGAAATTATATTGTAAGAACTCCGATCAACTAATGGATCTAACAGTAAAATAACTAACATTTAAGTTATATGCCTATTAACATTTGTTATTAATTTCTTGAAGTAAAAAATATCACATGTATTAACTAAAAGATTTCACATTTCACTCTTTTTATTAAAGTAAACAAAGTTTATTTCAATTTTTATCTTAGGCATCACTTTTTATTGGACGACCCCGCGATCAAGAAAAAAAAATGGTATGATGCTTAATTAGTAAGGAAAAATGTGTGGAATTTGAATGATTGGGGGATAACTTGATAAGAGAATCTGATGATTCTGTAGGCTGATGAATCAAGGTGCAACATGAAACTTTTAAGGCGATTCCAGCGGCTCTATGTCCCCTGGAGAAGATTTGGAAAACAAAAAAATATGTGTTTTAGAAGATTTAGGCATAATAACAACTCACAGAATGTTGCCTTAAAACGAAGATTCCAGGAGACACGTACAAGATAACAAAATAACAACACAGAATTATTGGTTCTCTTGAGTTTTGCAAGTGGGATATTGAGAGTGGTATTCCATGCAGCAACAGCTGGCAAGAAACGTAATAGTAAAAAAAAAAATAGAAATCCTATTATAATTTAAATTTAATATATATAATTCTTTTTATTGTGTGAGTTTTGAAGTTTTAATTTTGACCCTCACTTTAGAAAAAGACGAGGAAGAAAAAGAAAATCTGTTTTTCTTAAGAGAAAAAACCTTAAATATTAATGTTAAGAGGATAAGTTAGTATTGTCATTAATGGAGTTAGACGAAGCTCACATAAAGGACCAGCTTATTTTTGACATTTGAAAGTTAAAAAATCAAGACTTAAATACGTTGTTAGTGATAATAAATTGATTATGTTTTGATTTTGGTCTCACTAAATTTCTTTTCTCTATAAAATGACCGAATTTTAGTTTTTTGTTTCCTAGAACTTTTTTTCATGATCTCTAAAATCCGAAACCAATGTATTTGTCCCTAAATTTCATTTTTAGGCAGATAAATGATACTCTTTCTGTTCATTATAATTATTGTCCTAGATTTTTTAATTCAGACAAAAAAATAGATGAGAGAATAGCAGTTTTATTAAATTAAACTTATCATTAATTTTGTTTGTTGGAAACAATTAATGCAACACAATTAATAATAGTTATTAGAAGTACTATGAATGAAAAAGATAATTAATAATATTACATTAAAAAAATAAAATGATAATTATTTTTGAATAATTTTTTATTTTTACACGATAATTATTTTGAAACAGAAAAATAATTATTTTAGAGATTTAGAATATTTTTTTTGAAGGTATTACATGGTGACATTTTACCATAAATAATAAATACTAGTAGCTAGGTGTAACTTGGTTGGTCACTTGAGCTTTCCTTATATACTTGCTGGGAATTCTGAGCAATGCTTGGTTTGTTTGAGGGCCTAGCTCGTTTTTGATGGTGATCAGGGTCAGTCGGTGGAGTTCGGTTTGGCTAGGGTGGAATTTATGTTGTCGGTACCGACAAAAAAACTGGAATTTCCGGTCAAAATGCGTCTCTAGACCCCAAAACCGAACTGTGGTTTGGATTAAGATATCCTATGAATTTCCTTGTTTTCCAGTATACTGTGGTTTGGTTGGTGGCCGGTGGGGACATTAATACTTCATTTTGTATTTTTTTTTTTGTTTTGTTCACCTTTGATTACATCCTATTTACGTGCATCTATGAGCATAAATTCGTATTAACCATATGTTGTGCGGGTATTATCTATTTGTTTGGATATAAGTTTCTTTAGAAATATTCTTAAACGAAAAAGGTAAAAAGAAAAAAATAAAATAAACTTTTTCATAAACTAAAATAAATTTTTTATTAACTAATTTGTAAATGTCATATCATTTTATAAAAAAAACTGTATTGGTGAGTTTCTAAAAATTAACTAATAAAGAATTTATTTTTATATATATAAAATTTCATCTCATTTTTTTTTCTTTTAAATTTTTTTTTAAAACTGACCTGTTCTGTACTTGAATACTTCTGGCACCCTATTATAATATTTCTCTTTTATCAAAATGAATTAATAATAATTGATACAAGTAATGGTGATGTATATTCTTCAATCAAGTGATCTAAAATTTAAATTTAAATTTTGAATAAAAAATGAATTGTATAACAAGAAAAATATTCAATTTTTATGTGTTTACGTTTATCAACAAAAATTAGTTACTATTTTTTATAAGGATTATTTTGTATTTCTATCGTGATAAAAGAAATACTACTTTCACTCAGATTTAATTATGAAAAGATTTAATTGAATCGGTAGTTGGGTTCTGCTCCCATGTAGTGTTTTCTAGTGTAATGAGAAACTTAAAGGGATTTAAATTGGGATAAGAGATGTGACTGGTGAATTAAATCCAACTTAAAGACATGTTTTCTAAATAGAAAATATATTGTAGTGCCGAAGGTTTTAATTAAATTATCACAACTAAGATGTCTCAAATTAAAACACGTAATTATAAGGCATCACACCTCATTTAATTTCCTTTTTTTTATAATAATAAAATAATAACAAGAATAATTAATAAATAATAGAATTTAAATAAACAATAAGAAAAATAAAAGAAGAGGTAGTGAGCCTTATCTAATTAATGTGACAACTCTTGATGGACTCGGTATGGAAAGCAATCCAAAACAGCTTATACACACTTCTAACTTAAATCTCTAAGAGCTAAGAAAAATTATGGGTAAATATGTTTTCAATCATTGTTCTTTTAGTGGTACATGGTTTTAATGTCCAACTTTAAAATTTAAATCGAACTTTACAAAGTAGTAGTTTTTGTTCCTCCTTGTATAAAAACTATCCGTGAGAAACAGTAGCGGACCCAAGATTTAATGACAGCGGGACCAAAATCAATAAAATATATAAGCATTAAAATTCATACAAAATAATTATATTTTTTAAATGATTTAAAAATATATAACAAAAAATATATTAACATAGAAGAAATTAAACATATTTTTAAACATCTTAAATTAAAAATGACAATAAAAAATTATTGAATTAATTTTATAATAAAAATTGGTATTTATGTTAATTATATTTTTCTTATAAAAATTCTTATTAATCATATACCAAAAATCTACTCAATTTGAATAAATTATGTAGCTCACTAAATTATCTTTTAGGATAATAGTATCCAACAGCCATTGGAAAATAATTTACCTACAAAAAGTTGAGCTATTGAAGAAGAAAAATATTTGTTGTAACAAAGACTACAACTTTAAAAGTAAATTATGACAAACCATTAGTGAAACTTAATATCTAATTGATTTTCATAAGATTTACATAATACATGAGTTTGGATTTGTCCACTGGGATGAAAAGCATAGAAAAACCTCAGAATGATAGAAATTAAGGACAAAGATGGAACAAGAAAAATAAAGAGATTATAGAAAAATGTTAATAAAAAAAATAGAATGTTTCTTGATGTGTTACTAAATTTAAGTTGTCAATTTTATATATAGTGTTTGTAAAGTTTGACTCATTAATAAATGTAAATAAAATCATTTTATAATAAACTACAATAATTTATACTTTCAAAGTAGTAATAATAATACTAGCATATTATAAAAAGAAAAATATTTAAAATAAAAATAAATAATGCTAAAATAATTTATCTAGAAAAAACAAAAATGATATTATCTCTATTCTCTACAATAAATATTTAAAAAGTATAATATTTATTAAAATATAAATATAAGTAATACTTGAATAATATTATTTAAGTACTTAAATTTCCAAAAGAAAAATAATCACTTAATATTATTTTTAAAAAATTACCTAATATAAAAAAATTAATTTGAAAAAATCAGGGGGGCCAAGTCCCCCTCATGCAGCCATAGGTCTGCCCCTGGCAAGGATGACGAGAACCACTATTTTTTTCTAAATTAAGATTATTGATCAAATTTATCAAACTTAAAATACAAAAATTAATATCAATTATTCGTAAAAAAGTACACAGATTAAAAATATATTTTATTCAAAAAAAAAAATTCTACAACTCATTATTTGGGTTAAGTTGCTTTGCACATCCATTGTGGCCAGCCAAGATAGCCCGATCAGTCGATAGCTTTGAAAAAATTTACCTATTAATGAAAAAAATCAATAAGACTTATTTAAAGATATTTGAAATTTTAGACCAAATAATGGTCAGAAGTTATATCCACTCCCCCTTTATACTAATTCACTCCCCTTACTCATTTTTTTCCCAAACTATCCTGCAACTTCATTGCAGGTGACATCAATCAAAAAATCAAATCTCGAGGTAAATAATGTTGTGAATCTGGTCATCAATCTAATTGAAATAGTGGAATCAATAATCAAATCGATAAATCACTAATTAACAGTATATGTTAAAAAAATTATATATATATAACAAAATTTGATTAATAAATTCCTACATCAAATTTAAAAACATTATTAAAATAACAGTTAAACTATCCAAAATAACATTATACTATAAAAATTATTTTTCTCCTTTATATGTTGAACAATCCAAATTAACAATATACTATAAAAATTATTTTTTTCCTTTTATGTATTGCATCATTGTTTTCTAGATTTATAAAAAAAAATCTCGCTGATACATAATATTTATATAAAACTTGTTAGTTCTTAAGTTCTTATCAACAAGTGATCCTTGGCCTGCTGGTAGCACTAGCTTGCTTCTTGTGTGGAGAGCAAAGTCAACCTATCCGGTTCACAAAACCGGTCTAAGTCACTATTTTAAAGCAAAACCCGCCAGGTTGCACTGCCTTGAATACATAAAGTTAGATGACCTGCTCGGCCAGATGGTACCACGGTTCCTGAACCAATCCATCAAACCGAATCGATTTTTATAATTACATTAAAAAAGGTATTGTGGGACATCAAGATTATATATATATATATATATATATATATATATATATATATATAAGGAAAAATCAACTTTACTTTTAATAAATCATTAATATTTAATATTTTAAATATAAGATTTACATTAATAATATATTTTATAAAACTGTTCTTGATTCAATAATATATCATTTTTCGATCGAATACACATATTATGATATATTGTTAGGAAAACTTTTCCAAGTTCCACATAATAAGTCAATAATCATGTTTTATTCATTTTATTGGATCATAACGGGTGTCTCTCGACCAAATTCACAAGATCAGAGACCACGGTGGGTGCATGATCATCACTGGATCATCAAGAAAATTTTGCATACAAGAGAAAATTAAACACGTCTATGATAATTAATAATAAAATGCAACCAGCACAGTTTTCTATGAACACAAATAATTGTGAAATTAAATTTATAGAAACAGATACATCAAATGAATGGCGATCATAACCCACCCAAAGAAAAAACATGCATATATGTATCATGCACATGAACAAACAGTGGGTGGTAATACATAGATAGCTTAGGGCTTCTTGATGGTTCTAGCTTCTGCTTGCCGGTACCTAGATGCATATGTATGAAACAAGGCAAGTGCATTACTAGTAACCTCTGCCACATTCATGGCCTTAACCTTGATAGCGGCTGCTCTCTTACTCATCCTATGACCAGGAAATGAGTACACACAACTACTAGCATCTGTTAAGGCAGTGCTCACCCATGTCTCAACATTGCTTATGTGCCACAACATGTCATCATTGATGGTTGATCCACGTTTGTTCAACCTTCGAAGTTCTTTGATGGCTTGGCTAAGTTGTTCCACACTATCAGTGATTTGGTTCACACAATCTTGCACAATTAGGTACTCCCTTCTGTTGTTCTTGAGGACCTTAAGTTCCTTGGCCACTTTCAAAAGGTACCCTCTTGTGTTCACTGCTCTAGAGAGGCTCACTGACAAGGCATATTGGGCTAAGTGTTGTGGTCCATTTATGGTGGATTTTGCATATCTGGAAAGGCAACGGATGCATAGATTTGGGTAGCGGGTGCTATTGCAAGAGGACTCTATGTAGGTCATTGTTTGAGAATTTTTATGCCTTGTCAATGATGATGGCTCAACTGGGGGGGTAAGAAATGAAAAGAGGAGTGAGAGGAAAATGAGAGCCAATGTGAGGTTGAGTTGTGCCATGTTGAGTGTTACAATTGAATCTTGGTTAGCTATGAGCCTAATAGAGAGCTTTCAATGCTCAAAAGGTGATTGTTGGTTGATGAAAATGGCAATGGGGTGTGCTGCTTATATATATGGAGAGTTCTTCATATGATCACATGCATAGGTATATAGTTTTCTATTTATTACGTTATTTTAGGTCCTGTATATGTGCAATGAGTTGCGCTAAAAGAAGATGAAGGACTTTATAAAATTTTACATTGGAACTGGTCGGTCAATAAAGTCAGAGATTATTAATTAGCATTAGCATAGAATATATTACTGTCTTATGTGTAGATGATCATAATATATTCAAAAGTCCAACCTGATATCACGAAAATACCTTGGAGTAAACCCTTGCTTAAGAAGCTTGTTTTCCTTATGAGTGCGGTGGTATGTGAAGTAATATTGTGGTCGAAACTTGGATTGTTAAACGTTCAAAAGAGTTGAACTTTTTGAACTTAGATCACAAGAATTCTGATAAAGAGGCGAGAGAAAAAAAGGAAAGGAAAGGAAAGGAAACAAAACAAACGGAAGGGAAGGGAAGGATAATTAATATGATGTAAACTAAGGAGATTTAACTTCGTTGAGTAAATAATGTGCATGAGTTTTGTACATTTTTTGGTATTGATTTTTATGAATAACATAAAGGGAATCGAAGTAAGGGAAGGATAATTAATATGATGCTTAAGTTGGAAGAGGAAATGTATGAAATTAAATTTGAATGATTGGGGATGTTTAATAATAGATTGTGTTGATGATATGTATGCTGGCTCAAGGTGCAACTTGGAGTTTTTAAGGCGACACCAGCGGGTCAATGTTTACTGGAAAAGAAGTAAAGAAGAAAAATTAAAGACACATGTGCGATTGTGCGTGCGTGGTTGATCAATTGGTTGGCAAAACATAATTACAAACCCCAACACAGAAGATTATGGGAGACACAATTTGGATCACTAAAACTATCAATGACGCGTGCATCATTTATGCTTCATTAATTGTTTGGTTAGAAACTTTTTTAAAATGAGAACTATATATTAATAGGAGTAATTGGATTACAATTAAAAATAATTAACAAATGAGTTTAAATAAATGTCATCACCATTATCATGGTTGTAAACACCATCAATATCATAATTGTCATCACCATCCTCATGATTTATTGTTTTCATTGCTACTCGCCGACATCAAATATAAAGGCGGTGATGACAATCATGATAATTGTTGCAATAAGATAGTGTTAGATCGCAGTCCTCTGTGAAGAGAAACAGAGAAGAACAATCGACAGAAAGAACTAAATGAGATTTTATTTCTTAGACAGGCCAATTGCAATTACAACTTGAGTATTTATATATACCTCAAGGTACTAACTAACTCCTACATCAACCAATGACAACATACCACATATACACATAACATCAGGAAACATAATTCCTCTAACATACAATAACTCCTTTTAATATTTGTTACAATGCTTCAAGGACAATAGTAATCTCCCAATCTCTTGGAGGGAACTCGTTCCCTAACAGCTCTTCTATCTGATACTAATGATCGCCTAGCCTAACATCACCCCCCTCTTGGACATCAACCTTGTCCTCAAGGTTCAGATTGGGGTAAGCACGCAACAAGAATTCTTCCCTCTCCCAAGAAGCATCTTCTGGAGGAGCATCAGACCACTGCCCCAAATATTCCTTCCTATTTTGTTGTCCAACCATAACCATTCTGGTATCCAAAATTGTCACTGGTGATTGAAGAGGTCTATTATCCACCACAAATTGTGGAACAAAGACTGGTTTCTCAGGTGGAGGACCAAACCATGACTTTAAAAGAGAAATATGGAAGGTTGAATGAATCTTGCAACTTTCGGGTAATGCAAGTTGGTAAGCGACTGGACTCACCACCTTTGTGATCTTAAAAGGGCCAAAATACTTCTTAGCCAATTTATGATTACACTTTCTTTCAACTGAGACTTGCCTACAGGGTTGAAGCTTAACCCAAACAAAATCTCCCACTGAAAAAACCTTATCCTGCCTATGCTTATCCGATTGAATCTTCACCCTGTTTCTTGCCTGTTGCAAATTTCTCTTTAAAAGCACCAACAATGCATTACGATCCTCCAACAAAGTGTTAGTAGCTTCTATTTTTACCAAACCCCTCGGATAAAAAGGAATTGGCATTGGTGGTTTACCAAATAAAGCATGAAAAAGAGACATACCAATGGTTGAGTGTGTGGCTGTATTGTAATGTAGTTGAGCCCACCCAAGCAACTTGGACCACTTATAAGGCCTGTCATTACAAAACAACCGAAGATATTATTCAACATACCAGTTAGTAACTTCGGTTTGTCCATCTGTTTGTGGATGGTAAGCAGTACTATGCTTCAAAGTTGTACCACTATGCTTAAAGAGAGAAGACCAAAACTGACTTAGGAAAATTCGATCCCTGTCAGAAATTATGGAACATGGGAATCCACGATTTTTAACCACCAAGTCATAAAAATTGCTGGCTACTTTTGCAGATGTAAATGATGTGGGCAATGCACCAAAATAGGCATACTTACTAAGCCTATCAACTACCACCAATATTGTAGTAAATCCAAGAGAGAGTGGTAAACTTACAATGAAATCCATGGTTAAGTCTTCAAAAGCTCCCTCTAGCACGGGTACTTAGAACACAGTTGTCACTCTAAGGAGTGTTCTAATTACCCCAACATGGCCTCCCACCAATGAATCATGAGCTTCTTTAATCACCATAGGAATCAGTTTTGACTGAGAACTGAGCAAAAATCGTTGCTTGTGAAATAAGACTTCATCCTTCTTCATTAACCAAGGAACAGAAGTAGGATCTGAATGCAATTTCTGATGTAAAGATAGCATATATGAATCAGATTCATTTTCTACCTTAATCTGAGACAGAACGTCAAAAGTTGGTTATACCAAAATAGCATGAAGGGAATGAGTTGTGTCCTCTTCAAAACAACGAGATAAACCATCAGCAATTACATTTTTCTTTCCTGGTTTGTACTCAATATTGAAGGAATATCCCATAAGCTTGCACATATATTTTTGTTGTTCCATGGTCTGAATTGTTTGGCCCAACAACTCCTTAATACTTCTGTGATCCGTTTGAATAGTAAAATGGACTCCAAGCAAATATTGTCTCCACCTTTTGACTGCTTCAGATATAGTATAGTGCTCCTTAACATAAGTAGAAGTTGTAGCCATTTGAGGACCCAATCATTTGCTGAAGAAAGCTACTAGTTGTTGCTGTTGAAGGAGGACAGCACCTACACCAGTATTAGAGGCATCAGTCTCCAATACAAAAGAAAGCTTGAAATCTGGTAGAATCAGAATAGGAGTACTCAACATAGCCATTTTCAGCTGATCAAAAGCTTCTTGTGCACTGTTCGACCAAACAAAAGCCCCTTTCTTCAATAGATCATTTAAAGGTGCAACAATCATTGCATAATTCCTAACAAATCTTCGATAATAACCAGTTAGGCCTAAAAATCCATGATGTTGTTTTACTGAACTTGGAGTTGGCCAAGATATCATTGTTTCAATCTTTCGAAGATCAGCATGGACTCCACATTTCGACACCTTATAGCCCAAATATTCTATCTCTTCAGCTCCAACAGAACATTTGCTCAACTTCACAAAGAACTTATGTTCTTTCAAGCATTGCAATGTTAAACTCAGATGCTGCACATGCTCCAAAAGAGATGAACTATAGACCAAAATGTCATCAAAAAATACTATGATGAACCTACGAAGAAAAGGTCTAAACAGATTATTCATGACAGCTTGAAAGGTACTTGGAGCATTTGTCAAGCCAAAGGACATGACTAAAAACTCAAAATGTCTCCCATGAGTTCGAAATGTTATTTTTGGAGTATCTTGAGGTAACATTCGAATTTGATGATAACCTGCTCTTAAATCCAATTTAGAAAAAATTATGGAACCACCCAATTCATCCATCAATTCATCTATGGTAGGAATTGGAAATCTATCAAAGATAGTAACCTTATTCAAAGCCCTATAATCTACACACATCCTCCAAGTATTATCCTATTTTTTAACTAAAAAAAACATGTGATGAATAAGGGCTATTACTATGTTTAATGAATCCTGAAGACAACAACTCAGTAACTTGTTTTTCAATTTCTTCTTTTTGATGATGTCCATACCCGTAAGGTTTGACATTGACTGGTTTTGATCCCTGTTCAAGATGTATTGCATGATCCATATTACGAAATGGAGGAAGCTCCCTGGGTAGCAAAAACACAGATTGATTCTCTAACAACACTTCCCAGATCAACTCATCAACTGAAGTTTTAAGAACTAATAATCTTGGATGTACCTCTACATTCAAATTGGAACTATTTTCAGTCATCAAGTACCAACAAGTATTGTTAGTGGAATTATCCTCCTGTACCGAATCCAGTTGAAGTACTCCTTGCAACCTCACCAAACTACCTTGCCAACTGAACTCCATTGTCAAGTTGCGATAGTCATGAGTTACTTTGCCCAAGGACTCCAACCATTTCATGCCAAGTATTAACCCAAGCTTTGTTAATTCCAACACCCACAAATCCACTAAAAATACCTGATTCTGCAACTTAAGTTGAACTTGAATACACTTGTGATCACAAGTCGGAAAATCTCCATTCCCTAAGAAAACCCTCATCTTCTTAACACGAACCATTTTCAAGCCCAACTCCAATGCCAACTCTTTTTGAATGAAATTATGTGTGCTACCTGTGTCAACCAATGTTGGTACCTGCTCCCCATCCACCTCACTGACAAACTTAAGAGCTTTAGCATTCGAAGTTTCAGATAAAGAGTGCAAGGCAGCATCCTCTCAAATAGCTACAGGAGAAAAAGAACTCCAAACTATCTCTTCCCCTTCTTCCTCGTCATCCAAAGTATCGTCTCCCCACAACAGTAACAATTTGCTCTTACATTTGTGCTTGGAGGTCCATTTTTGGTCCTAAGCATAGCACAAACCCAATTCCCTTTGCCTAGCCAATTCTTCATTCGACAACTTCTTGATAGGTAACTGAGAAGAATTGGTTATGGTTCCCAACTTAGAAACCGGCACATGAATAGTTGGTGCTAACATAGTAGTAACAGAACCACCATTAACCTCAAAAACTGGAGTGGAAACGTACTAGATTTTTCTTCCCAGTCGAAGTCAATGATAACCACAATTCTGAATAATGTGAATCATACAATTTGGCAAGATGCATGGCTTGCTGAAGAGACTTCGGATCATGAACTTCAATTGCCCTCCGTATCTCAGGAATAAGACCAGAAACAAAAAAGCACAAAAGAAGACTATCATTCAAATCAGAAGTCTGGTTCATCAATTTCTCGAATTCCGACAGATACTCCTTCATTGAACCCGTTTGAATCAACTTTGATAAAGCCCCAATGATATTATTCTGTGGAGCCACCCCAAAACTAAGACGCAATGTCGCAGTAAACTCAGGCCACAAATGAATGGTGCCACTCTTATATTTCCACTGAAACCAACAGGCTGCAGAACCCTCCATTCTCAATCATGCTAGTTGAACCTTCAACTCCGGTGGAACGCATTGAAGATCAAAGAAGATCTCTGTTTTGAAGATCCAAATGTCGGGGTTATTACCATCAAATAAGGGAATCTCCATACGCACAAATTTTAACAATGAATGAGAATCCATTGGTCCCGTACCTTCAACCGAAGAAAATGGTTGATCCTTCCCAATCGACGACTTATTAGAATTTGACGTAGCCGAAGAAGATGGCTTGTCCTTCGCATGCAAATCCCTAATCGATTCATGAATCATTTGCATCTGAGCAATGACCATCGACATCTGAGATTGAGATTCATCAAAACGTTGTTGCAATGAAGAAACTTCCTCTGCAAGTTCCTGAATCTTCATGATTATGAAAGCACCAATGTTAGATCTCAGTCCTCTGTGAAGAGAAACAGAGAAGAACAATCGACAGAAAGAACTGAATGAGATTTTATTTCTTAGACAGGCCAATTGCAATTACAACTTGAGTATTTATATATACCTCAAGGTACTAACTAACTCCTACATCAACCAATGGCAACATGCCACATATACACAGAACATCAAGAAACATAACTCCTCTAACGTACTATAACTCCTTCTATTATTTGTTACAATGCTTCAAGGACAATAGTAATCTCTCAATCTCTTGGAAGGAACTTGTTCCCTAACAGCTCTTCTAGCTGATACTGATGACCCCCTAACAGATAATCGTTGTGGTGATTGATTGTAGCAATGGTGGTGACAACGACACACAATCATGACAATAGTGACAATAGTAACGATCATTGATTGATTGTTTCAACAAAGACTATAACAATAGTTCTAAGTGATAACAGTTATGGTAGTAGTGACAATAGTAGTGGTAGTAATGATCATTTAAACTCATCCGTTAATTGTAATCTAATTGGTCATATTAATAGTTCTCATTTTTCATTTTAGGTAAGCAACAAGAAAATATGTAGAGAAGCTTTCTGAAGTGTTTTAATCCTACTTTGTAACTATATGTGACCTAGCATAATCTTAAAGTATGGATGCATCAAAGCAGATAATATACATATATAATATTACAAAATATGATTGTTGAAGATGAACAACAAACATATCCCAACAATATTAATTTTTCAGATGATATCCAAACAATGATGTCCCTTGAAGTTTTTAATGATCATCGTCCCAATTTTAAAAAATACTTGAAAAGGAGAGTACATTTTTGTCAAAGAGAAATACATTGTTATCTTCAAATTGATTTAATGAACCATATTTGAAATTGTCTTAGATGTGAGAATAATCATAAGTGGACTCTGTTTTAAAAATATACTATTATTATTTTATGTTTCTGCATGTATTTTAAAAGTTATTAATATTTTAATCTACACTATTTTTTTTATCTATTTTAAATTTTAAAGTAACTTTTTTAATTAAAATGTAGTATATATTTAATTTTAGAACTGGACATTTTAATTTTTATTGTTTGAGATTAACCAGAATGGGGAGTTTAATATAAATTCTGATGAGAAATTAATATTATAATTAAGGATCAAACAAAAATTATGGGAAAGGGCAATCATACTTGAACACCCCAACCATGCCAACACTACCCCATTGACACACCCCATTTCTTTATTGTTTGAGATTTTTACTCCAAAACTTCAAATTTTTAGTGATAAAAAATTATTAAAATAAAACATTTTTTAGCATATTTATTATTTCAAAATTAAATACAAATGGATTAATATCTTGAAATAGAGTAAATTGTAAGACTTAATTTAAGATTTTAAGTAAATTTATCATTAGAGTAACAAATTATTAAAGAAATTAAATATGACATAATAATATAAGGTTCAATAAATATAAAGTTAAGAACTTATAAATTATCCATTACCAACATGTTGTTAGTCTAAGTGATACTAGACAAAAAAATTTAAGAGTTTGAACTTTGGGAATTGAAAAACATGATTGAGAAAAAAGACCTCACCAAAGATAATTAATTAGATTTTTCAAGAGAACCTACTCATCAACAAAATTAATGAATACTTCAACACCAATATTATAATAACCAAAAATAGTTATCCATTGAATATTAACATTTTCTTTATACCTAATCCATTTAAAATGTTGATAAAACACGTGCAGGGTGAAGGACCTTAGTTATTTCATGCTTCGAGTTTTGTGAATTAAAAATAAATAAACACATAATTTTACGCCTGTATTTATTTTATTCGTCTCTGTAAAATTTTATTATATAAAATGTCTTTCCTTCACAAAAGAGCTTAATCAACGTAGGTTTTATTTGTACCTACGTGCATAGTAGGCTTTCCTTTGAAAAGCCCAAAACCATAATTGAATAGAAATTGATCTCTTGTAACTTCTAAAATCATGATTTGAAAATTCTCAATTAAAAACTAAACATTAGATTGCTCCATAAGTAGAATAAGGTTTAGGTTAGTTTTATATTTAAAGGTTTTTTTTTTTTTTTTTCCTTGTCTCACCATCAAATTTATGCTTCATATTTTTCACCAGGTCTAGTTACTAAAGCATTTGTATACCATATGATATAATTATATCCCCCCAGTTTTTACTTCTCGCTAGTTTAATACTTTTATAGAACTATACACCAAGAAAACACAAGTTGTGTGCACTAACCCAATCAACCATAAATCAATGATTACATAAATCTATGAGCTACACAAAAATTTAATACTTTTAAGTGAATGCATTACTTGTTGATTAGTTTAGTGCCCTCAACTGTGGAAAATTCATACACAAGAACATTGCTTCTCCCCAAAGCATTGAAACTCCTAAATTAAGGGTCATTTTTTATATACCTTCCTATTCCCCTCTCCCACAAACACTAGAATTCAAGTGCAGGATGTTTTCACAATACAAGAGAGGCCTTGAATGTAAACAAGGATAAAGGGCTCATTTACTCTTACAACCACTAAAAAGGATATTAAAAATTACAGAAAACAGCATTATCTTACAAGATAAAGAAACAACAATTCAAACAAACCACATACAATCAACTATGCATTTTCTGAAAGTCTTGAGTGTGTTCAGGAATCATTCAGCCACCTTCATGCCAGAGAGATAGACTTTACTCTGAATCACACTTCCCCCAATCCAAAATCCAGGCATAACCATCAAACCAACTTTAGGTTTTTCATCATTGTCATCCATTATCAGATTCTTGACCACACTTTCCATATAAACATCAGAGAACTCACTCCCTCCTTTAACCTGAAATACCTTGACATTTGGCTCAAAAGAATAAGCCAACCTGTGTAAAAGCCAAATTGACTTGGTCAGTTTAAGAAAAGCCTGGTAAAAAGGTGTCCTTGGATGCCCTCCACCCATCACATAATTTCGCTGGTCTAAATTTCCAAAGAATGATGCCTCCATCTTTGGATGAACTACCACCAAGTATTTGCTCCTGCAAAATTTCCCAAAAATGGAATCTGGATTTTGCCCCAGCATGTCCAAGGGATCCATCTCTCTTAATGCAAGAAACTGGTGGAAGAAGCTCTCTTTAGTTACAGTAATATTGTCTGATTTGACAGAGAAGTTTTCCTGCTCAAAGCCACTGAACATTCTTTGGCATATGTAAGACTCAAATGCATATTTCTTATGAGCTCTCTTTGCATAAACAACATCAGGTTCGATTGAGTTGGCAGCAGCATCAAGGTCCCACCCAGCTGCTTTCATCATGTTGATCAAAGGTTTAGAAAAATCATGAATGGCTTTTGCAGCTGCTTCCACGGCAGAGGTGAAGAGATCTGGAGTTAGATCGACAGGGAAAAAGCCACTTTCATCTTCCGATTCTTTGGTTGACAAACCTCTAAGCTTCAGATTTTTCTCTAGTTTTGCTCGCTTCTGTCTAGCCTCTTCGATCTGCTGCTGCAATTGATGGATCTCTGAATCTTTATTCTGGATTTCAGATTGGAATTTCTTCACCATGACCTCATACGTTTTCAGAAGGCTCTGTTGTTCTTGAATTTCTGCAGCTAAACGTGAGTCTTGTGGAGAAACAGAAACTGGTTTCGGGTTGTTCTCCCTGTAGAAATGCTTGAGCTCAGACAGATTTTTCAGCTCACTAATAACAAGTTTATCAGCAGTGTGGATTTTATCAGGGTCATAGGGAGTATGAGCAGCTTGAAGCTGGATATAAGCTGACTTCAAGGAAGAGATATTTGTAAAAACTTTGGATATTAGGGTTTCAATTGCTTCTGGATTCTGATTCATGGCCTCTTCCATTGGTTGAGGATGGACCTTCTGACTGTTGCTCTCACGTAATTGAGTCTCTTTTGCTCCAGTGGGTAGCATAGCTAACGCCAATAAAGGGACAGTTGAACAAACTTTCTGTCAACAAAACCAAAAATAATTTACAACCCACAAGCTTTCAAAGAAGTTCAATCAACCTGTTCAGTGCAGAAATAATATTTTTTTCTACATAACATGAGTGTTCAATTCATATTCCACAACTGGAGTGCTTACAATCAGCAGATAGAGAAAACAGATTCCATTACAACATGACTAAACAGATTGAGAACACATGAAATATTTAACTTAAAGGAAATGAGCGCATGCTAAAAGCAACAGGTAAATGCATTTAGAAAATCTTGTGGGACTTATAATTTAAAAGATAAAAACTCATCCAACCATGATCCAGGTCCAGACCCTCCAAAGATATTTCTGATAATGTATATATAGAAAATAGGGGCACTCAAATATGAGGAAAGAGAGATATCCATTAAAACAAAAGGAGAGACAACCACTGAAGCAAATAATTACAACATTATTGACAGTATATAATATAACGAATCAAGAACGAAAAAAAATAAGCATTATACAACCATCATACCAGTAAAATACTGTTTTCTCCGAGACAGTTTCTTTATTTGATAGAATATCCAAGTCTTTCTTAACTTATATCACTCTATAAGTACAAGTCTACAACCATTCAATCCTCTCTCTTACATACCAGTAAAATACTGTTTTCTCCAAGACAGTTTCTCTATTTGATTGAATATCCAAGTCTTTCTTAACTTATATCACTCTATAAGTACAAGTCTACAACCATTCAATCCTCTCTCTTACCACAGCATGTTTAAAACTGAAGTTTCTAATTGTTCTTCTTCTTACAATTACAACTTCCAGCATGTCAAAATTGTTGATGTTGAGCTTATAATATACAGAAAATAAGTTGTGTTATTTCATCACAACAAGGGATTTACATGGTAATCTGATTCAGAGAGGCCAGATCACTGGATCATTTGCCTATAACATGAAAAAATATATTTATAAATTCTAACTAACTAAATTAATAACCTATTTAAATTGAGTCTTATCTCTTCTTACACCTATTCATTTCAAACAAACTATGAACAAGCCATATGTGCAGAAATCTTGGAAGTATATCACCAAGGATCTGCTTGTGGTCTACGCTCTGCTTTTTAAACTTAATTAATAAAATAAAAGTAATGTGATTCAGCCTTTTTTCAGAATTTTTTTTCTTCCTTTTTCAGAAGCTACTATTATTAGCTTCCAAGAAGAACCAAGTAAAACAGCTTTCTCAGAGGTTTCTAGTTTCTAATCCTAAGGCACGCAAACTTCATATCAGAAAGGCTAATTAGTCAGCAAAATTCTATAATTTCACAACATCAAATTGTAAACATTCAAACCAAAACATCAAAACTTCATATGAAAAAAAGGAAAAGAATAGGCATACATTTAGCATACAAATGAAATTGTGAGAATGAGCATTCTACCTAGAAAGACTGCATTTCAGCAAGAGAATGAATCCAGCAAGCATAATACCCTTGAACCCTAGATATAGCAAAAAAAAAAATAATAATAATAATAAATTATTAATAAGAGAGTAGATAACTTCAATGCTGTAAAGAAGAATCAACCAACCCTAATTCACAAGCAAAATACGAAACAAAATTCTCCAACTATCCCGTGTCACAAGAAATTCCCAAAAATTCTTGTGTCTCTATCACAATACCAAACCCTAAACTATGAAAGGGGAAAAATGTAAAAGAGTGGATTTTGGAGGAGAGAACATGTGGGCACGAAAGAAACAATCTTAATAAACGAAAAGAAAACACAGATCTCGGATTTGATTTGGGGTTACCTTGTTGGAAATTTGAAGGAAGAGTGAAGATGAAGTGGTTGTTCAGTAAAGTGACAGCGTGTTGGTGGTGACAATGAGTATCATTACAGAAACAAAAAAAACCCTATGCGAAACGAAAGGGAAACGTTTATCAAGTTGTCGTTTTTGTTTTTATTTGTTCCATTTTTAAATTTTACTATTTTTTTTTTCCATGTTCCCACCTCTCTAGGCCAGAGTTTGACCTTCTGCTAATTCTAAATGGTTGGAAATTTGTTTCGTTAGAAGAAGAAAAAAATGAAGAAAAGTAAATTTTGAAATTTAAATTGGAAAAAATGAAAGGAAAGAAAAAATTTAAATTTTATTTCTACAATTTAATTTTCTTCTCTTTTATCTATTTTCTCTTCAATTAAATAAAAGAAAATATTTTGGGTTCGTGTTGTTTTTTTTTTTTTCCTATTTTTTCTCCTGTCAAACATAAGGTTAGAAAGATCAATGCATTAACTTGATCGGTTGAACATAGACTCAGAATTATTTTAAGGGTTAAATAACTTTTTGTGACCTATTTTTAGGTTATTTTGATTTTATTACTTATGTCACAATTTTTTTTTTTATTTTCATATCACATATTTTTTATGTTTAAATTTAGAATCCGTCGTAAACGGTGATTCGTTATAATATGAGAGATTAATATAATGGCAGGTCATGAATTAGAAATCACTTAATTATTATGTGAAGTTGACAAAATAATAAAGTGTCACATCATCAATTTTTATTAAATCTTCAAAAACAATAAATATTAAAATTAAAATAATGATTTGAATAGTAAAATCAAAATACCATTTCACAAGTATCAAAAGGGTACTTAAATGCTTATTTTAAACCTGGGCACCTATTTTAGATTCTTACATATATATATATATATATATATATATATATATATTTGTTTAGAAAGATTTAAAAAATTGAGGGTGAGTAATAAGATAAAAAAAATGAGTCTTACATATAAAATAAATAAGATAATAAGAACTCTTTGATTCGAAAAGAAAAAAATTTTAAAATGGTAAATGTTAAGCATAATTTTTAATGTATTTTTAAATTATTTTTTATTAATAAATATTAATTGTTAGTTTATTAATAAAAATATTCAAATAAATGAACTCTTTCTTCTACCTTTTTCTTTTAACTACCAAATTCTTTCTTCTTCTTTTTTAACCACAAAATTAATCTTATAACTCTTTAAATTAATTTTAATAAAACATTTTATTATTGAATATCTGGTTAAGAGTATTATTTTGAAATGTTTTATTATATTATTATTAGTGCATTAACAATAAGAATATTAGTTTATATGACTTTTTATTTTGTTTTATACTTTTCTATTTGTTTTATTTAAATATGTGATAGAATAATTTTTATTTTAATCTATTTTATCTCATTTTTTATAACATTAATTTATTCCTTTTTTTAGTACACTTATAAAAAAAAAGTTATCTAATCTAATGAATATAAAAATTTGGAGGATTTTATCATTAATGATTTCACTCACGACCGGTACCACAAAACATGGGTTAACTTCTACCCATGTTCCTTGCTCCTCTTTCGTTCTTCTCTATTTCTCTTTCTCTTTCAACGCATTCCAACCCTGTGGCGCTATACCCTCCTAGATCTACTCTCTAAACGGTACGAATTTTTTCCTTCCTTCTTTTCTCCGATTCATTGCAACGTATTCCAACATGTCTCAACTTTTTCATCTTCAGACTTTCATGATCTATCCTCAATCTCTCGGATGTGTTGGATTTGGATTGAAGTAGCCGTTGATAATGCCATTCGTGCGTGTAGTTTTAGCCATTGCATCAATTATCCAACTGGGGCTGTGTAAAGTTGCTGAATTTCATGATTCTATATACACCATACATAGAATTTTCAATTGGATTTTTGATTTAGCTCTATTCTGTTTTCTATGCATCATATGTTAATTAGCTAAAGTAAATAAATAAACTTTGTTGCCATTCAGTTGGGATTTCAATTTTATTGTGCTGTGGTGCAATTAGTATTTAGGTAATTGTAACAAATTGAGCATTATTTGAGCAATGTCATGTTTGCTTAGTTTTGATTTGCCTGCTAGCTTCCCAGGCTGGGACTAAGAGCTGTGGTTAGTCATACATGGCGCTCTCGGCTTCGCGAGCAATGTCGAAGGGTGTGGTGGTATCGGTGCCTGTTCTGGTTCTATCTGCTTTAGTGGCCACTGTTTTCCTGTTCTTCCTTTTGTCCTCTCTTTCATCCTGCTCCTGCCCTACTCCTTCAGAAATCTCTGCCTCCAATGCAAGGAGTGTTGGTGTTGGCATTGGTGTTTCTGAGTCTAGCAGCAGTAATGTTCCCGTAGCTACAACGAAGGAGGATGTTGAGTGGGTGAAGGATCAAATCCGAGCAAATGGGCTTCAAATGCATGATAATGTGCTTCGCAAGGGTATTAATCCCCGCACTCGGGCTCAGCAACTTGAGGATTTTAGACAGTAAGACCCTTCCAAGCTCAAATTTTTTTATCCATTTATGTGTGTGTATGTGAGCATACCTTTTGGGATTTCCACTTTTTAATCTTATTCATTTTATTAGTGTTCATAATGACAATTTCTGAGAATCATGCCATTTGTAGTTTGCAATGGATGGGGTGTGAGCATTGGTTCTAAGTTCTATGTTCTAACAAATCAGACTCCATATATTGGCCAAATATAGAAAAATAAACTAACTAGTTGAACTGTAGGGTGGCACTGAAACTGTGCTGGAGTCAGCAAAAGTGAGAGAAGATTCAAGAGAATGAGTGGAAATACGTGTTCCTGGAATATTCCATGCTTCTGCCTTTTTTTTTGTCTCTCCAATCTCCAATAGTGTTTACATGATACTATGCTTCAAAGTGAAGTTTTGTTTATTTTATTTTATGTCCATCTTTCTGTGAAAATGTGTATTAACAATTGACTTCACAATCTTTCTGTTTCATTGTGAATAGTCGCAGGGATTTTCAAATTCAAACACCATCTATAACATAGTTCAAACTTAAAGCTTTTTTTTTTTTTGTTAGACAGCACACTTTTATCATAATAAATGAACAGATGAACTACAGAATGATAGTTTTTGCATTATGATGTGTTCCTTGTTTCTATACCTGTCTTTGTATCTTTCTCTTGATAAAATGCCAAATAAAGGAGCTCAATGTTTTGGGAGCCTCTTAAGAGATTTATATACTTTTGAAATATTGAATGCTACTTCTAGTTTCATTTTGATTGAGCTTGAATGCCCTTTTGGATTTTATGATTTCAATTTCTTCTTCCAAATGCAGATTTAAGGGCATATCTCACTATGAGGGACCTGATTCAGATAATCACACAGCCTTACCATGCCCTGGGGAACTACTAGTTGAAGAACACCATAGCAACTATGGTGAACCTTGGGCTGGGGGAAGAGATGTGTTTGAGTTTCTTGCCGGAGCCAGTCAACTTAGACCAGACTCACAGGTGCTAGAGATAGGCTGTGGCACTCTTCGAGTTGGTTTGCATTTCATTCGATACTTAAATCCTGAACACTTCCATTGTCTTGAAAGAGATGAGCTCTCTTTGATGGCCGTATTTAGGTATGAGCTTCCTGCCCAAGGCCTCTTATTCAAACGGCCTTCGATTGTTAAGGGGGATGACATGGATTTCAGCAGGTTTGATTTTGGCATAATGTATGATTTGATTTATGCTAGTGCTGTATTTCTTCACATGCCTGATAAACTCGTGTGGACTGGATTGGAAAGATTAGCATCTAAATTGAAACCTTATGATGGACGAATCTTTGTATCACATAATATAAAGTTCTGTTCAAGGTTGGGAGGAGAGGAATGCACAAAGAGGCTTGCAAGTTTGGGGCTTGAGTATCTTGGGAAGCATACTCATGATAGCAGATAGCTTGCTATTCAATCACTATGAGATATGGTTTGAATTTAGACGGTCAAAGGCATAATATCTGGATTGATTCCATAAAGAGGCATCAGAAACATCTCTAAATGTCCTCATGGAACTAAATGTGCTTTGCTCATCGCAAGAAATCTGCAGCAATTCAATCATATCCTTGCTTTGAGTCATAAGAGGTGGCATTTTTCTACTCAGTGATTCATCTCGTGCCAGAAATCTGAATACACTTTTGACTCTTCTAAAGAGAGAAGAATCATATGTAATTTTGATTGAGGACTCTACAAAGGCTGGGAGATTTGTATTACTTTTTTGGGGTCTTTTTGTAAAAGGGCTAGCTTGAAGTTTACATTTTCACACTGTTTCTATATAGATTCTGATATGATGATAGTTGTATTTAGCAGTCTTACTATCTTGCAACCGTGCTGTTTTGACCATTATTACACTAGATGCTATCTAACATGTGTAATGATGTAACAATGTCTTACAGTGTTGTTTAGATGTTGTAACAAAAGTATTTTGCAGAATGTTCCAAAATATCCTCTCCATTAATTGAAATATATCGAATAAGCATTTTTATGTAAAAAAAAATAAAAAAAAATCTTAGTGATGCCTTCATTTAAATGGGAATCCAACATCAACAATTTAAGCAATTTTAAAGTTTTTAACCCTTGTTCTTGTTCCCTTCGGACAAAACACAAGGGGTGGAAAGTTTTATATGCAGCTGAAATCAATTACAGTGTGTTTGTTTTGTTGTTTAAAATGTGTTCCAATGTCCGTTGAAACCAAATGTATTGAAAGTTGTGAAACCTTTAAATCAAACACACTTAATCTACCTTGCATCTTAAGCATGATTTAACCTACAAATCAAATTTTCTGTTCAAACTTATTGTTGATTGGAAAATACATAATTCTTATTACTATGACACATGTTTTAATGTAGAACCTATAGATGAGACTGGAGATTAATTTAGACATATTTTAGTTCAATGAACATACCCGTCGGTGGGGGGGGAAAAGACTGCCACAGAGGGACCCAGAAGATTGCTCCAAATCTTTCCCTCCGTGGTTTTGTACCTAAGCTTGAACTTTATTGGAAAGATTCGAGAATAACATTAGTGATGCAAATGTCCTTAACTAAGATCAGACAAGTTTATCTTTATTCTTACTTGACCTAAAATTTTGATGAAGTCATTTAATTTAAACTCGAAGTCAAGTCATCGAAGATTCAATAATATTAAGAAACATAGTATATAAATTTTAACATTGAATATAGTAAAATTGTAATAAAGGTATATTTTATGTTGAGAAATTCCATCGATGGTCTTTCTAACACTATTTTTAACATTTTCTCATGATTAGTTGTATTTATTGGAAATCATCAATTTTGAATATCGGTGAATTCCACCAAAAAATTCATCTATCATGAAAAGAGTATTAGAATAACGACTTTGCTAACATTCCACATTTTGTGTAATATATCTTAAGATATATAATATCATGTTATTTTAAATAGTTATCAAAATCAACTTGACTTAGTTAGTTAGAGTTTTATTAAAAATTAATCCTATTGGCGATCCAGTTGTGTTATTGAATCAAATGTGCATTTATCTCAATAATAACATTAAAGCTATGCTTTAAAGTTTTAACCAGAAGAAAAAATGTTATGCACACACAATATAAAATAGTTTTATATAGTTATTCAATCACAAACCATAAAAAATGTTAAGTTTATTAATTTTTATAATAATTATCTTAAAAGTCATATAAATAATGATTTATGACTTGATAATGGTATAAAATTAAACTATTTTATACTACCAATGTATAACAATTAAACCAAACCCAATAATGTATATAAGTAGGCCTTGTCTTCCTACACCCTATAAACATCACCCTAAATCCCTTTTATTTTTTTGTCTTAACCATCCGATTCATTACGGAAAAGGGACTTTGACTAATTCAAAGTTCGGTCGAAAAATAAGTAAAATCTAGACAATAATTATTTTTGTCAAGAGTTCAACTCGAATAATATCTGAACAATTCAATTTTAACTTCAACACATTAACCACTTATACTTAATCACTTGATTTCCCTTTAATTTGTTTTAGTGATCCATGGTAGTATCCATCTACATTATGAGAAAATAAGTAAGTAAATAAATAAATAAAATTTATCACCAAGATTTTAATTTTCTAAAAAAAAAACACTAAAAGATATATATATACTTTAAAATGAGTTTAATATACATACACTAACACATTAATTTAATGTAAAATAATTTTATATTATTTTTCAATCACAAATTATTATTCAAATTACTTAAAAATAATTATTTTAAGAAATCAACAAATTTATGATAGTGAAATTGTGAATTGACAATTGTATAAAACTTTTTACATTCATAAAATATTTTTCTCTTAAAATATATAATTTTAAAAAAATGAAAGAATTATGGAACGGGGCGATGGCCAGTATTGGCCACACCACACCACACGCCAGTGGCAGTATTCACACTGCTTTCCGAAGTGTACGTTTTCTTCGGAAAATGATAAGAGCTTCAATTGAAACAACTTCGTACCCTAATTTTACCCTAGATTCGCTCTTTGCGCTCACTAACAACACACACAGTAAGCTTCTAACTTTACTCTTTAGCCTTAACTTTTCATTGCTCAAACACCCAGTTTGCTCTTTTCTTTCAATGATTTTGGTTGCATTTCCAAATTGTATTTTTTTTTCTTTGTCGGATATTTTAATGTGCCTTTTCAATTAACAAAACCCAAATTAGTATGTAATTTTTTAACATTGAAATCGCATTATGTAATCCATTAATTTTTCACAAGCAGACGCAGTTAAATTGAGTCAGATTACTGTGAAATACAAACATGATAATAAAAGAAAAATACCCAATTCAAAAATTTAAAGGCACTGTTTGGTTTCTATTGAATTCATTGTTTTTTTTTTTAAAGAAGTTCATTGTTTTAGTTTAGCAAAAATTTGCATGAGTAATTCTATTTCATATTTCTGCATATTAAATTTTCATCTCCAAGTACTTTATTGATGTGAAGGGATTCTCTTATGTGGGTTTTTGATGAACTAATCTCTTGGAAAACTTGTGTCTATCTTTCTTTTTGTGTAATGTCGTGTGAAAATTTCGCACGAGAAAATGGCGATTCCCAATTTCATATGGTTCCATTTAGTGTATCCAATATAATTGATTTGAAACTTTTCAGTTGTTTGTGATTATGTATGTTGTCATTCGCTGCATCTGGTTGTAATATGCCTGCCTATTGATGTTTCTTACATATTGTATTATCTCTAGGAGTGAGGACTCTGCATTTTGTTTGCGACTAGACTGAGGTCATCCAGTGGTATGACTAGTGCACAAGTTAAATCTCTTGATTATGTCGGTTTGGGAGTTTCTAAAGTTGGTTTTGCTGCATTCTTTTACAAAACCACGTTCGGCCAGAAGCAATGCTGTCCAAGCTTCTTCAGTTTTGGTCAACCTTGTTTAACTTTCAGTTTCAAGTAAGTCAGTGGCAGTTTATGCTTTATAACATTCTATCCTGCAGAGAATCTAGGCATATAATGAGATAACTTCAGATATGTGTTGCATAGTTGGAGGTTCTGTAACGAATAAAAACAAACATGGAGTTCAGATACGTAGTTATATTTAATACATGATTATATTATAAACTTGTCTTTGTTGTTACTTGTTAGACACTTCTACTCTAGTGTTTTGTTGGGTTACAGATTTTCCAATTTTTTGGTTAGGTGTAATTGAGTATTTATAGTAATGATGTGTTGTATTTTAAAAATCTTGATCGACTTAATTTGATGTGAAAGTCATAAAGTAATATCTAAATTCTTTCAAAGTTGTATTCTAAAAGGGTAGTCTAGGATTGTTTTATCATTCAGAGAAGCTGACATCTTTTTAGCTATTTTGGGATATAAATATGAACATGTAAATGTGTCCGCACTTGCATGTGCAATTTGAAACATTTCATACACTATAGGTGAATAGCAAAAGTTAATTATATGAAGAGAACCATTTATTATTGTTGAACTTTTTGTCAGGATATTAAGTCTTTATGTTCCTCTTCAGGAGGATGACTTGGTCAGTTAGAAGCAGCTTAAATGACAGTAGTTTTAGTCCTTCCACTTCAAATGGCACTAACGGAAGGACTCGCATAATTAGAGTGATTCAAGAGTTTCAGACCAAGTTAGGTTCCAAGATTCAGGAGGTAAAGAAAAATCTTCCGATGAAGCTGCTTTTCTTCTTGGTTGGATTTTATTGCGCAACAGCCTTTGCCACTGTTATTGGACAAACTGGTGACTGGGATATTCTATCTGCTGCCTTGGCTGTGGCTGTTGTGGAAGGCATTGGGGCTCTCATGTACAGAGCTTCTCTTCCTTTAGTTAGCAAGAGTAGGAGCCTTATTTCCTTGTTTAATTATTGGAAGGCTGGCCTTACACTGGGACTTTTCTTAGATTCCTTCAAATATTGATTTGATCTCAATATTGGATTCAGCAATCCCTTCCATGTGAATTGAAATTTCCCAGTGTTCTTATGGTGCTTGGCATTTTTTATGCAATTGACTCATTGTCATTGCAGTAATCTGTCACTACTACATTTGATATATGCAGAAGCAGAAGTTACACTTCACTGCACGAAAGTTGGAGCTAGTTCAAGTTCTAAGGTTTAAATCCTTGAAAACCAGTTCTCATATCCAGAAGCTATGACATTCAAGCTGTGAGGTGAATCATCCATATTTATGATAAACTTACCAATGGTTTTGACTAGGGAATATTAAAGAACATTGAAACATTCAACAACTTTAAATTTTAGAAAAAACCTCCAGGACTTCTGTTCAAGCACCTCCCTGAACAACATTTCACTCCTTCCGTCCCTTATGCTTCACATACTTCCATCTGTCTTGGCATCAGATCCTTGCTAGTAGTGGAATTGCTGGTATTCACTTTGTTGGGGCATTCAGACAAATTGGAACATAGAGAGGTTGACTTGTTTGATAATGGTATACATTGATGTGGAACTATGAACCTTTTTGCTGTAAATATGGAACTGTTGTACAACATGAAAGATATGACTCTTCCATACAGAGGAAACCCGATTGCTTCCTAACTGGTGATATCAAAACTAAGTTTGATACAAATAATGCAAATTGGCACAAAAGTAATCTTAGTAAGGTGATTGTAGATCATCATTTTTGAAGGAATTACAATATATTTGAACAAGGCACCATGTGCATGCCTTCCAGGCTCCATCAGGGACTGCAAATAATGCCATTTGTTGAATCATTTGATTTGTTTGTCTTTATTAATATACTGTCTGGAAAGTTATCCATTTTGACTATGTACAATTTTAATTTCTAAAGAAGAAAAGTTATCCCTCGTGTCTATATACATTTTGGATGTACAGTTTCCTCCTGAAATCATTGCACTGTACAAATTGATGTAGATATCACTTTGATGAAAGTATGCAGATGCACTGAAAATTCTACTGGGACTAATTTATATGCATGTATATATTTCAATTTTCAACTTAACTTGATGACCAAGTTATATACACCTTCACATGATGAATACCGGTCAATTTTTCCAAGGGATGACAACTTTGCTGTGAACGTTTCAAGCAAAGTCAACTTGAATTTGAAAACTATTTCTCTAATTAGGTCCACGGGGCTTTACATTTCCTTGGGGAAAAAATGTGGCCAGCAAGTTATTTTGAAATCTGAAACTACACGGCTGGATGGGATGTTAAGCAATCAGGACTAACATTTGACTATTTGTAATAATTTAATTTATCCTGAATTTTACTATCACTTTGTAATAAAAACATCCAAACATAATCATATCACTTCAAAATCAAACTTCCATTAAAAAATTGTGTCAATTTGAATTCAAGTTGAATTATTTATAATCATTTTGAAACTAACGTAATTTTAGGTAAACATAAGGCTTTGCATATGCATTTGAAAAATTGATTTCCAATAAATGATCTGTTAAAAAAAGAAAAGCTTTATCTCCCCACTTTTATCCTTTTATAGTTACTTGTTAATTCCTTGTCCGCTAACATTGCAACCTCATTGCCGTATTTTTCTGACTCGGTACTTCACCTCTTAGATGAACCGTTTTTCCAAGCATGACTTTCATGTCGTCTAATAACATCTTTAGTTATAGATCTCAAATTGAGATTTTAGATTATTTTTTGGTGGATTTCACATTGCAACATAGGAATGAAGATATCTAAAGATATGTTGCATTTTATTCTTTAGTGACAAATATCATTTTGAGATCTTAGGTAACTTTTAAAAGGTTCTATATGGATCCCATTTTTTAAATATTTAAATTTTTATTAAATTAAATTTAATTAATTAAGTAATTAATTAATTTTTCAATTTTTTTTCCTTCCTCCTTCTTCCATAAGGATCATTTTCTTTAATTTTTTTCCTTCTCCCTCTCCTCTAGTCCTCCCTCCCTCCTTCATAAACAAGCTCCTCCCTCTCCTTAATGCTCCACCTATATCCACCCTCCGCGCGCGACCCCCCCTCGGCCTTCCTTCCCCCTCCGCACTCGACCCCTCTCTCCCTTTCCCTTTCCCTCCATGCAACCCCCCACCTCCTCTTCCCTGTAACACCCCGTGTGCACCCGGTGTATTAACATTATTATAATATCAGAATAGCATAAAATTCTATGGTAAAGCAAATGAAGCTGCGAAAGCATGTAAAGATCGCATTTCTTGAGACATTATGTATGGTACAATAACATCAGCATGAATAAAACTCAAATATATCTACATTTAGCCCTTATTGATCCAGAGAAATAAAACCAAACAAAACAACCAAATCCAAGCAGATATCAACCATATCTTCATAGATATGACAGGAGACAGAAAACTACCTCAATATACATACACCACAAGGAGCCTCAAATCTTTCAGACTCCGATCAACAAGCTCCTAATGCTCGACTCTGGTGGGCTTTTTACCATAGGATCTATCTTCTCTGTCCTATGCACCTGCAACATAAACCCCACATGGGGTGAGATAAAAAATCCCAGTAAACCCAGGGTTCTTGGAGGTCTTTACTCCTCCTGGTTCACATCAGGAAATGTAATGTAATAAGAATTTGGCCTAACACTAGTCACCTCAGTTCTCTTACCCCATACCACATCTACTCTGGATTATGTACACCTCACTAGGTCGGTATATTCATCACCAGTACTGAGAGATAGTATGTCTAATAAATAGACTTTCTCTCTCTCTCTCTCTCAAGCTTAATGAGCTTACAACTCATCTGACAGGTACAAATCTCCAGAACTTTACTAAACTTAAATCAATGCCTGAGGAGAATTATAAACTTAAGGGTTCTCCACTTATTCAGGACTTCAGCATATATTGCCTGAGGAAATCTTCCACTCAGGACTTTCACACACATTGCCTAAGGAATCTCTCAACTCAGGGCTTTTACACACATTGCCTGAGGAATCTCTGAGGAATCTCTCAACTCAGGGCTTTTACACACATTGCCTGAGGAATCTCTCAACTCAGGGCCTTTACACATATTTCCTGGGGAATCTCTCAACTCAGGACTTGTACACATATTGCCTGAGGAATCTCTCAACTCAAGGCTTGTACACATATTGCCTGAGGAATCTCTCAACTCAGGACTTGCCGTCCAATACCTGAATAGGATCATCTACTTAAAGGCACATCTACTCAGGGTTTACATGGACGCCTATGGATTATCCCAAAGGAGATCATCCACTTAAAGGCACATTCCCAAGGGGTCCATAGTCCACTATTCCTTGGCCAGAGAATGCTTACCTAATTACATAATCAATACAAAGTATGACACTCTCACAGTGTCCATCTAACATCAATACTAACATGCCATAATGACATGTTCTCAATATCACAGTAACATCAATGTAAAGCATAACACTATAACAGTGTTAGCTGATCATCTATCACAGAACACACTCATAGGATTTATTAATCAGGAGAATACCATTCATCCCCTATCCTAGGGTTTAGTTAACACTAATTATCATATACATGTCTGACATACCTACCAGCAATCCAATATCATTCCTAACACAATC
>PYAF01003849.1:7349-22892 GCA_007407185.1 Glycine tomentella
TTTAAATTCTTTACTCAATCCAATACAATCATCCAACAAACTCTTGCGTATTTTACTGTTCTTGTTCAATCACAACTTTTACAATTATTGCAAAATCTTTCCAATCCCTGTGGAGACGATACTCTACTTACACTTTTATTACTTGTTAAACGATCGGTGCACTTGCCGTATAAACGTATTTGCGTAATCGCGACAACAATAATAAATAAGATATTGTCATCAGGATGGAGCCAAAAATTTATGTAAGGGAGCCAGTATAAAAAAAAAAATCATGACTTATAAAAGAATATTTAAAATTTGGCATGCATGACATTTCTAAAAAATTTAAGATATAACTAAATTTTATATGAGCAAAATAAATATATAATTGTGTTTAGCATGAGAGAGATATTAATCACCAAGTTTAATTGAAACATAAGTGCCAAAGACCAATATCAAAAGAAGAAGCAACTAAAAAAAAATCAATTAAATCAAGTGAAAAGAAATTTTCATAGTCAAAGCATATACATCAACATCAACAGTACCTTTAACCCAAGTTAATTGGGGTTGGTGGTAAATAAATCTAATGATAAATCAAAAATGAGACAGAAGAGAAAGGGAGAGGGAAAGAAAAAAGTGGGAATAAGACAAAAGAGAGAAAAACGGGTGAAAGGAAGAAGGGAAAAATGAAAGAGAAGAGAACAAAAACAGGGGAACGACTGGAACATAGAACTACTAATGGGTTAACCCTCCACCAAACTTATAGTTTTTCTCCACTCCGTCCTAAGACAAATCGTTTGTCAATCTATATCTCACTCCATTAGGCCTTGTTTAACTACCTTTTCCCAGGTAAGTTTCGGTCGACCTCTACCTCTCTTTATGTCTATCTCTTGGTAACACACTCTTGTTCTTACGGGAGCATCCAATGGTCGTCTCATAACATGCCCAAACCACCTCAATCTATACTCCTTCATCTTTTCACATACCGGTACCACTAATGTCTTTCGTCAAATATCCTCATTTCTTATCTTATCCATCTTCTTATATCCACACATCCACCTTAACATCCTCGTTTCTACTACCCTTATTTTATGCTCATGTTGCCTATGTGCTGGCCAGCATTCGCTCCATATAGCATTGTCGGTCTTACAATTGTTCTATAGAATTTTCTTTTCAGCTTAAGGGGAATTTTGCGGTCACACAAAAACCCCGATGCACTCCTCCATTTCATCCACCTTGCTTTAATTCTATGATTTACATCCTTATCAATCTCACCACCTTTTTGCAACATTGATCCCAAGTATCTAAAAACATCTTTCTTGGGTACCTCTTGACCAAGTAGATGCACTGTGTCTTGATCACCACCTCTTACCCGCCAAAACTCACACTTCATATACTCCATCTTACTCTTGCTTATCGTGAATCCTTTAGACTCCAAAGTGTTTCTCCACAATTCCAATTTCCTATTAACACCATCTTTGGTCTCATTAATAAGTACAATATCATCTGCAAAAAACATACACCACGACACTTCCTCTTGAATATTTTTTGTTAGTTCATCCATCACTAAGGCAAAAAGATAAAGACTAAGAGTTGAACCTTGGTGAACATCTACCGTGATAGGGAAATACCTTGATGTTCCATTACAAGCTTCCACACATGTGGTAACCCCATCATACATATCCTTGATTGCTTTCATATACTTTAATGCTACATTTTTCTTCTCAAGAGTCCACCATAAGACTTCTCTTGGGACTCTATCATATGTTTTCTCAAGATCTATGAACACCATATGTAAGTCTTTCTTCTTTTCCCTATACCTTTCCATTCATTGTCTCATCAAGAAGATAGTTTCCATGGCACATCTTCCTGGCATAAATCCAAATTGATTTATGGAAACATTGGTCTCCCTTCTTAGGCGATGTTCGATAACTCTCTCCCACAACTTCATAGTATGGATCATGAGCTTGATGCCTCAATAGTTTCAACAATTTTGGATATCTCCCTTGTTTTTGTAAATAGTATAAGCATACTTTTCCTCCAAGAATCTGACATCTTATTTGTTTGAAGAATTATGTTAAAAAGATTGGCCAACCATTTTATTGCCACATCTCCCAAGCCTCTCCACACTTCAATAGAGACGTCATCAGGTCCCAAAGCTTTATTATTCTTCATCCTCTTTAAAGCCTCCTTAACTTCATGCGTATTAATTCTACGCACAAATCTTCTATTCAGATCATCAAAAACGTCTTCCAAATCCACCTCACTCTTGTCGCCATTCCCACTAAAAAGTTTGTTAAAGTAGTTTAGTCATCTTTCACTTACATCTTCATCCCTTACCAAAAGTTTTTGATTTTCATCCTTGATACATCTAACTTGGGTGAGGTATTTACTCTTCTTATCTTTCATTTTCGCAAGTTTGTAAATATCTTTCTCCCAATCCTTGCTCCCAATCCTTCCTCAAAAACTTTGCCTCTAGCTTCCCACACTGCTTTCTTTACATTTTTTTTTCTCTACTCTAAACTTTTGCAAATTCTCATCATTGAGACATTTATACAAAGTTCTAAAGCATTTCTTCTTCTGTTTAATAGCCTCTTGCACCTCTCTATTCCACTACCATGTTTCCTTTGTAAGAACTTTGTTTCCTTTGCTTTCACCTAGCACCCTCCTTCCCACATTTTTGTTGAGTCTAAAGGAAGTTGCAAGGAGATTGAACCAAGGTTGAAGACTTGATATTGTTTTAGCTTTTTACATGCCCAATCATTTGAAGGCATTTGTAATTTGTCTAAGTGGTTCAAGTTAAATGCCTTGTGATCTTTCATTAGCATGTGCATTCTCATAATCATGCATTCATGGTTTTAAATCTCAAAGAAATCAAATGGTTTTACAAAAGGTTAAGTTCTCATGGCTTAGTTGTTTAAAAAGCAAGTCTTACTGCTTTAATCGATTACACAAGCAGTTCAATCGATTAAAGACATTCAAACTTTTCTAGAAAAGCCTTGAAGAACAGTTTAATCGATTACATACTCGTTTTAATCGATTACATAGTGTTAATGTAAACCATGCATTTGTTGACTTAATCGATTACCATTTCTTGTAATCGATTACATAGTCTATTTCTGGCAATCACGTCGTTCTGCTTTAATCGATTACTATGAATCGTAATCGATTACATAAGTATTTTAAACTTTCATGGCTTGTTGCTTTAATCGATTACAGTACGGTTTAATCGATTATTTTGTTCATGAAACCATTTCCAGAAAGTTGATGAGTAGTTTAATCGATTATTTAATCAATTTAATCGATTACATAGGGCAATTTAATTGATTACACCAGCGGATTAATCGATTACTGACAGTTAATTCTGTTTTATATAAAGCTTGGTGAGTCTTTTTCTTATAAATAGACATTGAGCGATTTACTTAGTACAAGAGTGACTTACCCAAAAGTTTCTAAGCTTTCATAAGTGCCCAAATTGCAGTTTTACTTTGAGTTCAAACATCATCTTGTGTGATCAAGATTTCTGAGTTTTTTTGGAGAAGATGTTTTAGAAAAAGAAGGTTTTCAAGATTGTGATTCTGAGGTATTATTTCTTACAACCTGGAGAGTGTGGTAACATCATTTCATTTCATTCATTCATTCATAAATGAAAGATCTCATGTTGTGTCTATATTGAACCTATCTTTTTAGATGTTCTAACAATTTCTGTTGTATTGACATATATCATTGTGTTTCTTTTCAAGCATGCTAGAGTAGGATTCTCTAGTGGTTGAGATTCTGAGTAGGGTTCTCAGTATCTTGGTGATTTGTATTCTAATAGGGTTTTAGAATTTGTATCTTTGTCTAGTGTTGATAAAGAGGTCACTTGTAAACTGCTTGTAAAAGATTCTCTGATATAGTAATTACTCTAAAAGCTAGAGTTGGTTGGATGCAACTGGATGTAGCCTCCAAGGTTGAGAGGTGAACCAATATAAATTGGTGTGTTCTTTGTTCTGATTTTGTTCATTTCTCATTGTTTGAATTTGGGTGATTAAGAAATTATCAACAAGATTTATTTTTAGGCATTACTTGAATTCCAAGGGTGATTTTGGTTGAAAAAAAGATTATGATTTTAAAAGGTTTTTAAGTGATATGATCCATCTAACAAATTTCGCAAATTATTTTGAGTAAAAAATTTTAAATCCTTGATATAAACCAATTCACCCCCCCTATTGGTTTGTTTGATTAGCGTTCATTGCATTTTCAATTTTGAACACACATAGCCATCTTATTCCATATTTCATTAGCTTCTCCAATAAACTATGATGGTCCTTCACACAATATGTTTTCCTTAAACTCTATTTGTTTCTCCTCCTTTAGCTTCCACCATCTTATCCTTGGATTTTGAGCCTTCTTCCTCAAATTAAGAACTTTTTTGAACCTAACCTCTAGAACTACCAACTTATATTGTATCGTCACACATTCTCCAAGATAAACCTTGTAGTCAATACACGAATTTCTATCTTCCCGTCTAGTCATAAAGAAATCTATTTGACTACAATTTTGGCCACTATGATACGTGATAGAGTGCTTTTAGTTGAGTATTTTTGTATCCTTCTTAGCTTATTTGATCTCTCTTGGACCTTTATTTTTCTATTCTAATTCAGTTTTTGGCCTAGGCAAGTAAGTGGGCTTAACTGCCAATTGTTGCGTATTTTTGGATTTTTGGCTCACTTGACGTATCTGACTTGTGCAGGACCTATAGGGTGCTACCGATCTCCGAATGGAGCATTCTAGGAGTCCCTGGAAAGATAACGAAAAGATCTACAAGTTTGATAGAAATATCCCGAGGCCAATTCTGTCATTTAGAGGGTCACTTTAAGCTTTGAAGTTAGCACCTCTGCACTTGTAATTTTGGGCTGCGAATTTGACTTTCATGGTTGTAAATAGCAAATAATTAGATTGTTGGATTTGTTTGTGGCCCATTTTATTTTCAGAACTTAGTCACTACATATATTAGTGACTTTAGTGAAATTGGGAGCACACTTTTCATTTTAATAAAAACAGTTTTGCATTTCCTTTTCTTAAGTTTTTAGGATCAAAACCCTTGCTTTCATTTTCTCTCTACTGTTCTTCCTTGTTTTTCATTGTTCTTCATTTTCATTTTGTTGTGCTTCCATTTTTGTGCAACCATTTCATGGGGCTTTCACTGATGATGATCATGGAAGGCTAAATCCTCAATCAATCCAAGAATCCGACCCAAGCACAAGGAGAATTTGAGTTCTGATTTATTATTTCGAATTCTATTTGAATGTTCATCTTCTTCTTCAATTGCTATTCTGTTTTCATGATTATAAATGCGTTTAGGATTGAAAACAGATTAGGTTATGGATTCATTTCCTAATTTTGAACATTAATCACAAAATTAATTGGATGATATTTCAGTTAGGGTTGTGATTTCAATCAATTTAGGGGTTAAGTCGATTGAGTTGCTTCTAATGAGATTGAATGAACTTTCATGATATGATTAATTTCTGAGAACAATGATGTTTCGAATTGCTTGGTGAGGTGAATTGGATTGATGTTTTAAATTCTGTTTTACATTACTTCTTTTGAATTCTGTTAGTTTCTGTGTTGCTCTTTAATTTTAGTTTACGTTTTTGCAAGTTTTACTTACGCACACAAACTGTTTGATAAAATTCCCCCCTTACTGTTACCATTAAATTGAAGCTAGAACCATATTGATTGTGTCTCTGAGTTGACCTAGGTTAATCCTGTGCTACAGAATTAACGTAGTTAAATTGTTTTGGTGCATGTCGACAACGTGTTATCAATATGTGATAAGATGAGACTCTCTTTTCCGGGAAAAAGTGTTCGCTAGCATAGTCAAAGCATATTACTCAAAAATAGATAATTGAGTCACATGAAAAATATGTAGAAAATATTTAGATAAATGAATCACACATAATAAATACTTAAATAAATTAACTAAATATTAATGTTTCATTAACAAAAATAGAAACTACAAACTAAAAATTAACAAAATTTTGAATTTTAGATAAAGTGTTTCAATAAAAAAATATTGCAGAGAGCTTAGAAAAGTAAGAAGACGGGCACAAAATAATTCCATATATGATATTATGAGATTTGTTTTACGGCAAAGAAAGATTATATTATAAATAAAAGTATTGGAATTTGTCACAAGATGTGGCCAAATTACCAACCACTGAAAGTTATACCAAGAAATTACACAAACACCCTGCATCGAGAACCCAACAACGCATAAAACTCATTCATTCCTTGCCAAAAACCACCAAGGCTCGTTGAACCCATTACAAAACAAAACAACATACTAATACCAGCTAAACCAAAATTAACAAAAGCATGATAAATTCCATGGATATTGTGTTTAATGAGATATAGCCGAGTAAATTGATGCTATTAAACCCCCTCATTATTTGTTATGACATACCCTAATATTTTTTCAATATACAACATCTCCTAATATTATGAGAGCTTAAAACCCTCTAGGCACTTTGTTGGGGAATCGAGGGGGTAAACACTGAAAAGATTTACACCAATGGACCATGAGTAGCCATATAAGTAAACTTGACATCACACTTTAATCCATATGGTGTTCAATCTTCTCATTCCTACATGATGTGGGACTTCATCTCACACTTGTACTCTAACAATCTTCCCCTCAAGTGTAAGTCTCTTCCATATGGTGGTCTTCCCCTCGAGTGGAATTCATTATCATCATGAGTATTCCATGGTGGTCATTAGAGCCCACATGCTCTAGATACTTGTATCGTCGCTCCAACCACAGGACACGTCACCTGGACCCACCGCCATGAAAACTTTCGAACAAGGGATCCCTAGGCCAAGGATCCATCGTTGCCATCTTACTCGTTTGAGTCGATCACCATTGTTGGGGAATCAAAGGGGGGTAAATACTAGAGAAATTTACACCAATGGCCTATGAGCAACTATATAAGTGAACCTGACACCACACTTAACCCAAAATCTTAAGGCTCGAGTTTATGGGTCTTACCTTCATTGATATGGTATTTAACCTTCTCATTCCTATACGATGTGGGACTTCACCTCAGACTTGTACTCCAACACCCTTCATGTGCCTGTGCCTCTATTTGTGATAAGATTTAATAATTTCTTTGTACTAGAAACTGTTCAATCATATATCATCTTGAAATCTAGTGGTTTGCTTGTCCAGCAGTGGCTGGTTGTTTTAGTGAACTATCATCTTGAAGGGTGAGGACTGGACGTATCCCAAGGTTGGGGTGAAACAGTATAAAAATCATTGTGCATCAACTTCTTCTCTCTGCACTATTTTTGAACTGTGATTTGCTAACTATTTTTATAAGCCTTTAAGTTAAGCTAACACTTTTATAAAGGGACTTAGAACTAAAGCTTTTCATCAAATTAAATTAAACACATATTTTGAAATAGAGCTTTGAACTACTAAAACTTTTTTCATAAACAATTTGCATTTTTGTTCTAAGCAGAACAATTTTTTATTCTGAACTATCTCTTGCCGAACTTATATCCGAAGATTGTTTGTTTTGAAAAAGGGAATTAATGTTTTGGAAAACAGAATTCAACCCCCTCTTTTTGTGGTATTTTTGTTACTTCAATTGGTATCAAAGTTTAACTCTCAAGGTTAAGCACGCTTGTAACACATCGTATGCATCCGATTTATTAACATTTATAAATGGTCGTTAAGCACAACGATTAATTAAAGATAATGAATCAGTTAATTAATTAATACGGAAGCAACTAACAAAATGACGTTATCCTACGTCATAAACAGAACTTTGCATAAAGAATGGTAACCATGTAACTCATGCACAAAAGATTCAGAATATATATAATAATATTTACATCTTCTGTGTTTTTCCCATCTAAGGTACATAGCACGTACACATAAATATACATTCATATATAAAAAGAAAACAGTGAGCCAACACGCTCTCAAAATAATATAAAAAGTTCTAGCGGAACCCGGCCACTACCCAGCCTTTTAGCCCAGGAAGTATCATTTGAGCTTCTAATGTCTAAGGTTCCAAAGGAACCCGGCCACTACCCGACCTCTTAGCCCGGGATGTATCATCCGAGCTCCTCTCCCCTACTCGGGTCCCATTGTCTGGGGTGCATCCTCCGGTCTTCCCTCATCACCTGTAAGACATGATCCCCAACCGGGGTGAGATACAATCTCAGTAAACTCAGGATCTTTGGAGGCCTCTTCTCCTTTTAGTTCACTTCCCACGATACATAGCATCAAACAGGCATATCATACCATATATCACACGTATGTTGCAACACAGGTGCCATTTCGTTGGGCGCTACCAACGTCAAGAATGCAGCACAAATATAGCAAGCATATATATATATATATATCACTGAGAAAGATCATCCACTTAAGGGTATAGTCTCTCAATATATATCCTTACCTGAGAAAGATCATCCACTTAAGGGCACAATCTCAGGACTTTTCGACGTATATAGCTCTTACAAGAGAAGATCATCCACTTAAGGGCACAGTCTCTCAGGTTTTCTATTCATATTAATTGACCATGAAGAGTTGTTCCACATGACTTTGGCTCTTCGGGAAGTCCATACATAGTCTATTCTACTAGCCAGAGAATATCATTCATACAACATATCATCCCAGTATGCATCATATACATGTTATCAGTAAAAGCAAAACACACCATTTAAATACCACATGCATCATGACATACAATAACCAACACTCTCTCGGAGTATGGTGGAACACAGTCAAGGGGAAAAACTCCCAAGAACAAAGAGTTTACCTACTCTGACGCTACACCAACTCTCTCTGGTCCTCGTGGTCACAACCACTAACGTCCTCCATATCACACTTTTTGAAAAACGTCTAGGAAAGCTAAGGATCAGCTTTTCCCAAGCTGGAACACCCTAAAACTTTCTTTCCCTTCGAAATGGAACTTGGTGGGCTCTTGGAGAAAGCGATCTTTCCGTCTGGAGGTTTTTAGAAGGAACAGAGGTCGGAACCTAACAATTGGGTGGTTCCTTTCAACTTTCCATTTGCATGCAAAGGGTTTAGGTCGAGGGTAAGAGGTGACGAAGTTTTTCTCTCTAAGGAATGGCGAAAACAGAGAAAGAAAGAAGACAATAGTGTTTCTGCAAGGAAACGTGTAGGAATGATCATATATATATATATATATATATATAAATGACTTTGGCGTGTGTGTTACATGCTTCTGATGCAACTCTGGCACTATCGGCTTCTGATGCCACTTTGGCACTATCGGGTGTAGACTATACTACTAAGTCTACCTTGTCGAGTTTGGTATGCATAACCCGGGTACCCTTGTGCAATATCAGTTCAAGGTCTGCCCTCATCCGGGTTCATACCCCGACACCTTATTAAACTAAGGTTTACCCCTCTCTCGGGTTCATGCCTCATCACCTTATTAAGGTTTTTATAAATGCTAGGTCTCCCCCTTTCAGGTTCGTACCTCGGTCACCTAATAAATGTGAGGTCTCCCCCTTCTGGGTTCCTACCTCGGTCACTTAATAAACGCAAGGGCTCCCCCTTCCTGGTTCCTACCTCGGTCACGTAATAAACGTGAGGTCTCCTCCTTCCGGGTTCCTACCTCGGTCACCTAATAAACGCGAGGTCTCCCCCTTCCGAGTTCCTACCTCGTAAGCACATTTTCCCCAAAGTGCCACCCCGGACACATGAGTTCGGGTTCATCGTTAGCACTACTTTAGGAGCGCGACCCCGGATCCATTATAAGATCATAACATAGAAGATTTTGGATTTAACTACGTATTTAATATAAATAATTACTCTTCTAAACCTGGATTAGTCGCAAGATCATAACATTCACCCCACATTTTAAAGAATTTTGACCACAAAATTCAAATCCATACCTATCAAGTAACTCAGGGTACAGTTGTAAAAGTTCCTGCTCTCGTTCCTAAGTCGCCTCCTCAGGTGTGCTCCCTTCCCATTGCACCTTGACTATGGGAATAACCTTACTTCAAATCTTCTTCTCCATCCTGTCTAGAATCCGGGCTAGTCGTGTAGGACAAGTCAAATTCTCCCTGATTTGAACGATGTCGGGTTCCACCACGTGCGAAGGGTCTGGCACATATGTCCTTAGTTGTGATACGTGGAAAACATCATGTAGCCCAGACAATTGGGGAGGCAAAGCTATCTTGTAGGTCACGGGTCCTATTCTTTGGAGAATCTAGTAAGGACCAATGAACCTAGGATCGAGCTTCCTCACCCCCAATGCCCGTCCAACCCCCGTGACTAGAGATAACCTCATAAATACATAATCGCCTTCATCGAACTGCAATGGCCGATGCTTGCTATCGTAATAGCTCTTCTATCAACTTTGAGCCCGCAACAACTTATCTCTGATCATGCGGATCTGCTTCGAAGTGTCTTGGACCATCTAGGGTCCAAGAAGTTTACTCTCCCCCACCTTGGTCCAGCATGTTGAAGTCCTGCACCTTTGACCTTATAATGCTTTGTAGGGTGCCATGACTAAACTAGCATGATAGCTGTTATTATACGAGAAATCCACCAGTGGCAGGTATCTATCCCATCGGGTTCCCTGCTCCAAAGCACATGTTCTTAACATATCCTCCAGAGTGTGGATAGTTCTCTTTGTTTGACCATCAGTCTGTGGATGATAGGTCGTACTAAGCCTTAACCGGGTTCCAAAAGCTTCCTGAAGAGCACCCCAAAACCTAGAGGTGAACGTCGGATCCCGGTCACTAACAATGCTTTTTGAGACACCATGCAGTCTAACAATTTCCTTGACATATAGCTGAGCCAATCACTCTGTGGTATAGTGAGTTTGAACAGGTAAGAATTGAGCTACCTTGGTCAGCCTATCAACAATTACCCAGATTGAGTCACATCTCAGCTGAGTTCTCGGTAATCCGACCACGAAGTCCATGGAAATGCTATCCCATTTCCACTCGGGAATCTATAAAGGCTGCAATAGGCCTGACGACCTTTGATGCTCAATCTTCACCTTCTAACATACCAGACACTTAGCCATATGCTCGGCTATGTCTTTCTTCATCCCGGGCAACCAAAAGTTCCTCTTAAGGTCCTGATACATTTTGGTGGAACCTGGGTGAATGCTAAACTGGCTTTTATGAGCCTTTGATAGAATTGCATCCACCAACTCTCCCTTTGGCACCACAACTCTCCCTCGGTATAACACTAAGTCCCGGGTTCCCCAAGAGACATCCTTTTGCCCAATCAGGGACTTCACATTTTCATCCCATTTTTGGGCTTCCCGGATCCTCATAATTAACTCGTTGTTAGTCTTAGTCTCACTTATTTTGAGAACTCGGTCCCCTCAATCATAGATAGGTGCATATCCTGAAAGTCCTCTATTAGCTTGCGATCTACAATCATCATGCAATAAGCTCATATGCTTCCTGCTTAAAGCGTTTGCCACTACATTGGCCTTCCTGGGATGGTATCTTAACTCAAAATCATAATCTTTAAGGAATTCCATGCATCTCCTCTATCTCATATTTAGTTCCTTCTAATCAAACAAGTACTTGAGACTTTTGTGGTCACTATACACCATAAGCCCGACTCTATACAAGTAGTGCCTCCATATTTTTAGAGCAAAGACCACGACTGCTAGCTCCAAATCATGTGTAGAATAGCTCTCCTCGTGTGGTTTCAGTTGTCGGGATGCATAGGCAACTACCCTTTTCTCCCCCATCAGCACACATCCGAGTACCTGCTTGGAAGCATCACAATAAACCTCGAAACTTCCTTCAGGATTAGGGAAAGTCAACACTGGAGCTGTGGTTTGTTGATTCAAAGAGGAGCTAATGCATAAATGGACAAGGTTCAAGCTTGGTGTTTTTGTGCTTTCAACATGCCTCATTGCAAGTGTATCAAAGAAGCTTTGGATGATCAATTTGATTTATGTAAAAGGGAAGTTGAGTAATATGATAATCCATTGAACATTGCATGCATAATCATTCATCTAGGATTGTTAGATTGATGGTCTAAGTAAAAGCAATTAACTAGTAAGGCATTTAAAAAGCTAAGTTTTTGGAAAAATTAAGTCTTACTGAATTAATCGATTATTTGATTGATGGCATCGATTATTTTGTTCTTCGTCCTTCTGGAAAACAAAGCAAGAACATTGTAATCGATTACATATCGAATTAATCGATTACACAGGCTTAAATAAGAAAATCATGCTGACTGTCTTAATCGATTACAACATTTAGTAATCGATTACATCTATGCCTAAGGATTACATGATCAGTTGGTTTAATCTATTACATGTCGTTTTAATCGATTACATAGTACATTTGAGAATACATTACTGACTGTCTTAATTGATTACCATATTCAGTAATCGATTACTCAATGCATTTAGAAAAAAATGTCTGTCTGGTTTAATCGATTACTTCACGGAATAATCGATTATATTGTTCATAGGTCAAACCCAGAACTTATCAGGAGCACTTTAATCGATTATATTCTTGGATTAATCGATTACAAATGCGAAATAATAGATTTCAGGAGTGGGTTTAATCGATTATTTTCAGTTAGAATCTGTTATAAATAGAACCTCTTGCTCTGTGCTTTGTAATTTTTGAGAAATTCGTATACTGAGCAATCACAAAACGTTCATAAGCTTTCTTTAGTGAGTTTTCTGAGTTTCTAACATCATTGTGGCTTCACCAATTCATATGGGTCATTGATTTGAAGAGTGAAGCATCATTGGTTTTCAAAGCAAAAGGAAAGGAATGCATTAAGTTTGTAATCTCTCTTTCAACCTGATTGAATCATTCATATACATATGTTCTTTGGATTATCAGGTGAAATCTTTCCTTAGTCTTTGAAGGTGTATTTCTTTTAATTGTTTTTTTTGTAAAGATTGGCTTATTGCAAATGGGTTTCTTGCTTGATGATTAGAGATAGTGTTTCTCTAAGGGAAGTTGAGTAGTGTTCTTAGTTTGGGTTTGGTCTCTTAGGGTCTAATAGTGTTTTAGACTTCTGAACTTTATCTAGGGTTGATAAAGAGAGGCATGTAATATCTTGTAAGAATAACTTTTGCAATAGTGGAACTCTACTCTAGTGTTGAGTGGAAGAACTGGATGTAGCTTCATAGTGTTTGAAGTGAACCAATATAAAAATCTGTGGCTAATCTTTCTTCTCTTCTCTTCATCTCTAAATATCTTTGGTGGTGATTCAAATTATTTCCACAGAAAGTTTTTTACAGCTTATTGATTTCTTGGCAATGGAATTTGATTGAATAAATGATTCTTGGTTTCAAAATTGTTTTAAAGTGATAAAGATCCTGTGGCAACTCTGATTTGAAATTTTAATTTAGCAAGGTTCAACCAATTCACCCCCCTCTTGGTTGTTTTGAAGTGTTCCTATTATTTTCATGGTTAACTTTTCTTTCAATCTCTGGAAACATACTTCGCATTCATGAGTGTAGACGAAAGGAGTACCCTTCTGGGTTAGGCGGGTCAAAGGCAACACCATCTGTGAGAATCCCTGAATGAATCTCCTGTAGTATCCTGCCAACCCAAGAAAGCTTCAAATATTGGACACGTTCTTGGGCCTCTCCCACATCATCACAACCTCTATCTTACTGGGGTCAACAGCTACCCCGGATGCCGAGATCACGGGGCTGAGGAACTTCACCTCGGACAGCCAAAACTCACACTTCGACAATTTGGCATACAATTGGGCATTCTTCAACGTCTGAAGAATAGCCATGAGGTGCCCGACATGTTCCTCCTCACTGTTGGAGTAGATTAGTATATCATCTATGAACACCACTACAAATTGATCCAAGAAAGGTCTGAATACCCGATTCATATAATCCACGAACACGTCCGGGGCATTCGTGAGACCAAACGGGATGACCTGGAACTCATAGTGCCCATACATAGACCGAAAAACAGTCTTTGGTATGTCCTCGGGCTTAATTCGAATCTGGCAGTACTCGGATCGTAGGTCTATTTTGGAAAATACCCGGGGTAAGGGATACTTGTTCTTTATAGTGACCTTATTCAATTGCCTGTAGTCCACACACAAACGCATACTTTCATCCTTATTCTTCACAAAAATGACCTGGGCTCCCCATGGTGAAACACTTGGCCTTATAAACTCTTTGAATAACAAGTCCTCAAGCTGCGCCTTCAGTTCTTTTAACTCCAAAGGAGCCATACGATAAGGAGCTATAGATATAGGTCCCACGCCAAGAATCAAATCAATGGAGAATTCAATCTCCCTTTCGGGTGGAAGCTGTGTAATCTCTTTCGGGAAAACATCAACAAATTCTCTCACTACCGGGATCCTTGACAGGTTGGTACCTGGCCTTTCCTCCATTGTACTCAGCAAAAGATAACCCCGACAGTACGTATTTTATTCCCGGTAGTACATATTTGATTCCTGACAGGTTGGTACCTCGATACTCTTTTCCCTCTAACCGAAACTGCACATCTTGGCAGTACGTATCCACTCGACACTGCTCCCTAGAACCAGTGGTAACCTCCATAGGAGGGGAAAATCTGAACATTTGCAAGTTTAGTCCTAAAGAAGTTCGATACTCAATGAAGGAGTGAGTAGCTCCGCAGCCAAACAATACATTCACACCACAACCAACTATCAGAATGTTACCTCAGATCAACTCAGGAGCCCAGGCTGCCTCTCTGTGAAAATATATTGAACACTTATGCAAATAACCAAGAGGGGGGGTGAATTGGTTTTACCTCAGAATTTTAAAATTTCCTTTCAATAATTTATAACAGCGGAAGGCTTTCAAAAGGATCTTATCTATTCAAAACCAATTTAGAAAACAATTTACTTCACCAATCAAATCACTCTTGTGCAATAACCAAGTTTGTGTGATGATGGACGATAAATACGGCAAGTGCACCGATCGTTTTCAAGTAATAAAGTTAGGTAAGTGAGTATCGTTCTCCACAGGGATTGGGGTAATTCCACTGTAATATTAACGAATGTGATTGAACTTCAAACAGAAAATTACACAAGAAATGTTTGATTGATTGGTTGGTTGAGTGCAAAAACAGAAAGTAAATAAATGCAGTAAATAAATTGGAGAGGTTACCAATGGAAAGATAATTGTGGTCAGGCACAATCCCTTTCTGAGTCCTCCTCTTTCACTTGACTGTTTTGTCAACTTAATGTGCACACATAATAAATCTCTCATATATTCGTAAATCCTAGATAACTAGCGATTCAACCCTTTAATTCGATCGAGAACCCTAAACCTTTAGGGATTCTGTCAAACTAAGCAATTAAAGACTATATCATGTGGGTTCCTGTTATGATTGTTCAGAAAATAAGCCTTTCCTATATTAGTTAATCCCTAATTCCTTAGTGAATTAGCCCTTTAACCTGGATTGAAAACCTAATTCCTTAGTGAAATCTATCAGTTTAAGCATTCAAAGGTCATATTATAAAATCTGCACTCACGCATCCCTATTCCTAGGTGATGAACAAATGTTATTCTTAACAAGTCAGACATTAGAACTCCAAAG
>PYAF01003849.1:22992-33331 GCA_007407185.1 Glycine tomentella
AGAATAAAGCAATCAAAACATATTATTCAATACCAGTCAAATTACAGAGGAATTCTCATCAGTTCATGGCCTTCCCACAATACAATGTTTAGCCAGCCATAGGCCTCAAGAATATCAAAGCAGTAGTATGATTCATTGTTGTGCAGACACTCAGCTTGATTCTTGATTTCTAGGGTTTTTGGATGATGAAGAAGGAATGAACAATGTATATTCTGGCTATTCTGGATGCAGAGGAATCCCCTGGCTCTGTTCAGAGACTTAATATTTATAGAATCCTTTAATTACAGTAAGAAAGCCCATAGCCTGTGCCAAATTCGAAACAAATCTTTTAATTCAGGCAAGAGATCACTCTGGCGCAACCCGCGCGCGATCCACGCAGGCTGTTCGAAAGCACAGCGCTGATAGCGCGGGCTCCACGCTAACCACGTGGAGTGTTCAAGGCAAATTGGCTGATTCTAGTCTCCTGTGGCGCTAGTAGCGCGGCCTTGGCGCGATCTGCGTGAGTTATTCGAATCTTCAAGCTTGATGCAGGGCTTCCCGCGCTACTCGCGTGGTTTGGGCGCGATCCGCGTCATTTGGTCGAATCAATTGGCCTGGCTTGTGTTCATGGCGCTGATGGCGCGACTTCTGGCGCGGTTGGCGCTGTGCTTGCGGCTTCTTCACGCTGATCGCGTGGACTCCCACGCTGATAGCGTGGGATCTTCGAGACTGATGCCTTCAATCCTGCACTTGGCACGATCCGCGCGGGACTTAAAACTTTGTTTTCTTCTTTTTCTTTCCTTTGGACTCCTCTTTTGGCCTGAAATTGCTCAAATGGTATTGAAATAAGTTTAAAGACAATAATATAATAAACTTAACTAATTCTAACTATTTTCCTAATCATTTAACTAAAATGTAACCTAAAATTACCCTAAAACTAGGATGTGTTTGCAACACATCAAACAATTCCCAGATTTGCAAGTTGCTGTCCCCAGCAACAGAGAGAATTCAAAACTAAGCAAGAATCAACAATCAAACACAAACCACTTTCTACAATCCTAGAATAATCATGCTATGTATGATCAATTCAAGTCAAAGCTATCCATGACACCTTTAATACTGTCAAACAATGAGAGTTACTTGAGTATTCCCCACAAAGTTGTGTTTAGTCACTCATTCACTCAAGTGTTTAAGGCTATAGTTACCCTCTTACTCAACAAAGTCACAGCACTACCATAAGCTTGAAAATATTCTCAACAGTTGCAAATATGACTTGATCAAAAGGTCTTTCTGGCTTGTAATGTGGCTGGGCTAAGGGTAGGATACATTTGGGAATAGTAGCTTAATCAAGAAGGCTAGATCCAGTTCCTTAAGTCTAAACCTTGCTTCTTCCATGCTTGATGTCATTTCCTTTTCAAACCTGGTACTTTTATTCAAATCATGTGTAATGTAAAACTGAATGATAAACTTTTTTTTCTTTATATTAGTATAAACAAAATTACTGCAGCTTCATAATTCTCAGCTAATGGACTTATTGTCATCCAACTTGGACCATGCTTGTTCATTCTTTTTCTTCATACCAATTGGATTCACTTGTGCTTCTTGAATTCCTTGTTCTTCCACTGTTCTGGACTTAATTTAACCTTCTCTAGCCTCAGGGAATTAGTCATTTGGATATAGCTTTTGATTTGGGACATTTTGAAATGAAAGGCTTAGGCTCAAAATAAGGTGCAATTGGAAAATTGATTGAATGGTAAGTCATTTTTGGCCCTAGTTTCAGAAGAAAAACGTGCCTTAATCATATCAAGTCACACCTGCATCCAGAGAAACAATTCAAGTTCTAGAGTATAATGAAATCGGAGTCTCTCGAAAAGAAAACATTACCGCTGTTTGGCTCGATTCCTTACAGGTGTTCCATTCAAGTCAATCTCATCTGACTGCATATCAAGCATCATTTCAACTTCAACATGAATTTCACATACCAACAATCAAATTCCATTCATGCATCATGCAATTCATGCTATGTTTCATTTCATCAAGTTTCGTCAGAAATCTGTCCATTACTGTGTTCATTCGCTTTTAATTCTGAAAATTTTTGTGTGCTGCTTATTTTTAGAAAAATTTGAAAAGGTTCTGTTAGACGTCATTTGTTTCTTGATTGTGATTTGCGAAATAATGCGTAACCATTCCCAGATTTATATGTTGCTGTCCCCAGCAACCACAAATAAGGTCACAGCGCTTTGGAAATTTTTTTAAGCATTATTCGAAAAATTGCATTCAATTCCACATTGATCTAAACAGTAATGCAAAATCATAACTAATATATATATATAAATTCAGAACTGAAAAAATGTGTAATGTAATGTAATGTAAATGCAGAATCGTAAAACTAACATAAAAACCAGAAATATAAACATAAACCGAACTGAAACAGAAAAACAAACATGTCCTGATTACTCCTCTCTACTCTCTACAATCACTGCATCCTCTGTAGTGTGTGGGGTGAGCTCCTGAATAGGTATCTCTGTGTCTGCAGCATCTGAAATCTGATGTGGCCCAGCTGTAGTAGTCTCTGCTGGTGCTGTGGGGGCTGATGGTATCTGATAATCTGATGGAGAGATGCCCAAGTCTCTACAGATAGCGCCTAGCATGCTCGTCTGCTGTGCGAGCTGAGTCCTAACAAACTCCTGGAAAGCTAAATAAGTGGGGGAATCTGTAAAAAGTGGCTCATGGCCAGGAGTAGGGGCTGAGGTGGATGGTGCTGCATGTGCAGGTGGTGATGGTGGTGCATCATCTGGCTGCTGGACTGGTGGTGGGATCTCTGGTGGTGGGATATCTCTGGGGGAGCGGATGGCGATCTCCTCAGGTTTGAGCTTAGAAGCTCTAAGAACCTACTCATCTGCGGCAGAGGCCATGGCGTCCGAATAAGTCTTGTAGCTCATCAGTGAAGATATCGGAACGTCCATGGGCTCGTCATCATCTATGGGTATGCCCGCGTGTCGACACAAGTGAAGAATCAGGGAAGAGTGAGCTAGCCAGGACTTGCTGCTAGCATCCCTGATCATATGCATAATCCTATCAGACAGGATAGAAGAGATAAGAAGATTACCCTCACCACGGAGGGTATAGAGTAGAATGGCTCTCTCTACATTCACATCCGTCATATTAGTAGAAGGTATGACAGTGTGATTAACAAACTGGTGCCAGAATAAAGCGTCGCCCACCAAATCATGCTTCCGCATCTTCTCTGGTATATAGTCTAGCCCAGATTTGGGCTTCCATGCTGTGTAGAGGCCTGTGATGGCCCTGTGGATGGTGGTGGCAAGCTGGGGAACATCGTCCCGGTACATCTTCGTCAATGCATCAGGCTGCATGCGAAGGAAAAGCTGGAGAAAATCACATTCATCGAAGGGGTCATAGTGGGTGTCCAAGATACGCTTTATGGCTCGGTCATCAAAAGAGACTCGGACACCCCTCACCTAGGACATCTTAGTCCTATAGACAGTATCGTGATCGACGTTAGCCAGGAACTCCTTCAGGATTATGCTGGAGCTCGGCTCTGGAAAACTCACTAAACGCCGCCACTGTCTCCGGAGGATGACTGCCCTAGCTGGGTTATCCTCTGGTAGTGTGTCCCATAAAATCTTCTTCTCTAAAATTATCTTCTTTGGTAAATACCATTTATCGAACTTCTCTTGGCATTCAGCTGTGCGGAATCGAAGCTCATCAAAATCTGCAACTCTAGCTCGCTTCTTCCCGCTTTCTACAGTAGCCTTCTTTTTGCCCTTAGCTATTTGCTTTCCCTGAAACTCAGAAAATCCCAAACAATGTGTATATATTGAAATCAGCTCAATTTCCAGATTTTTTTCATGTATTTGGTCAGGTCAACAAATATGAAGCACAAATTAATGAAATATGCATAAGGGGACAGGCAATAGTTCATCATTTCAGGTGAAAACCCAAACACACAAGCAATGAGTACCATTTACAAGTAAATCACACTTAGGATTCCTAGATTTATGATCAGCATATCCATCAAGAATCAAAATTTAAGCAGTTTATGTAATCATGTTCCTAAGCATTTGATTCTAATCATCACAGATCATATTAAGTGAAATAGGTTCATCATTCAAATTAGCTCAACTCTGGTGTTTTATTCAATTTCAGTCTAGTACAATTCCCAAATTTTGTTTCTTTATAAGATCAAAGCAAGGCATGTTCAGTGAAGCACAATTCAACTCTGTATCTTATCTAGAAATTTCAATAGCAATTATCATGTAGAATCAGTCATCACAGCCATTTTATCAATTATAACAAAGACTCAGCCATTCTCTAGTGGTTTATATAATTTCAGATTAAAGATTAATCCAAATGAATCCATCAAGAGTCATGAACTGGGATTCCCAGATTTAGAATATTGAGTATCACATATGACATAAGTTTAGAACAATTTAATCAAATCACCATCACCAGCTCAAAACTTTAACTATGATAATAGCATTATTGGGTTTATTCAATTTTAGGAATTACCCTTCCCAGATTTAAGCTTTAACCATATCCAATTTAATCAAGGCATTCCATTTTAGCTCAAACCAATTAGGTCCCTGCACTTGACATTGCGTCCACAATTTACTCCTTTAATGCCAGTGCAGACCTGTTCCCTTTCCAGGTTATCCTCAATTATGCTCAAAGCAAAGTTTGATAATCAAGCATTAAGGTTGGGTTTTGTGGGTATGCTAAATTCAAATATACTCAAACAAACCAGAGTTACCACAATTATTTCAACCACCTTTTGATGAGAATAATAAAATTATACATGCGCATTTCAAAGCAACTAATGTGTTTGAGCCTTATTCACATGATTAATTTACTTGGGTCACAATTCAGTTCAAACATAGTTCTAGTCAATATGGTTCTCAATAATTCAAAGATGCAACATGTATGTGTATATGGTTGTGTCAAAAAATAGGTTGGAAGCAATTTCAGTCCAGATAGAAATTCCCAGGTTTAAGTGTAACCCATATATATGATTAACAAATAATTTCACTTAGGTACACCTTGCTTCAAATTTGGTCATTGAAACCACTGCACCTTATGACACCCAATTAAACTCACAAAGCAATTATACAAGTTATATCACAATCCACATCGTGGAAGTATTCATGCATTCTCAACTATGATTATAGCTTCATTATGAAATCAACAAAAACAATGGCGGTAAAGTGATAGTAGAACGCTAAATCCATGTACCCATTTCCCTATGAGTAAAAGTCATCACTTTAAAGCATATATCTAAGATCAAACCACGGCCTATGAACCTTATTCACATCATGGTATTTTACTTAATTAAGGTTTTATGCAAATTGGATTAATTCATTTCCATTTCTCTCTCAGGCATTTTTACAAACATGTAATGTGCGTGTAATCAAAGCAACACAATATGCCTATTGGGAATACATCAAAACCCCAATTTACCAAAACCACTCCACAATCAAAGAAAAACAACAGAATTTGATCTTCTAACCTATAGTTCTCAAGCATTTTATCAGAACTGAATGAGAAGAACTTAAGCATTGCATATTGGGTTTCTATGGTTTCTATTGAGACCATTATTCATCACCAAACAATTACAGTCCAGAAATGTACCTTGTCTCCAGCCATAATCTTAATTCCCAGCTTGATGTCTACGTGCAAATGAAGCAAAAATGGAGAGTAGAGAGGGAATGTGATAGCTTATGCAATGTGAGAATGAGACAGAGAGTGGAGGAGAGAAAAAGATGGGAGGAGGCTTTTTGAAGGGTTGTTGATGAGATAGAGGTGGTTAATGGAAGTTTAAAGCAGTGCTGGAGTCTGGGCGGAAATGGTGGAGAGGATTAAGGAAGTTGAGGGAGTGAGGCGTGAAGGATGGGATTTAAAATAAAAACTGTTACCGCGATGCCGCGCGGGTAGCGCGAAACATGGCGCGGGTCGCGCCATAATGGATAATAGAGGCTTTTGGTTCGAATATCACACGCGACTAGCGTAGGGTTCCACGCGATCAACGTGAATTGGAACTCAAAGGTCCCCTTGGCTCGAATGACTCGTGCTGTTGGCGTGAAGGTCCACACTGTTAGCGTGAAACATGCAAATTTGAGCCACTGATTCGAATAACTAGCGCTAATCGGGCCATATTCACGCTATTAGCGTGATTTAATGCAGAAGGACACATCTGATGCGAGCAATTCGCGCTACTAGCGCGGTCTTCATGCGATCAGCGTGAATTGGGCGAGTCTACGGCGCTAGTAGCACGGGTCTTGGCACGGTTTGCGCCAGCTGGTGCTGATGAGGCCCATCAGCTCAAGGATGTCGCGCTGTTCGTGCTGATTTCACGCGGCTAGCGTGCGTTAATCGACTGGGTGGCACGGTTAGCGCGGGTACGGGCGCGAGTAGCGCCAGGCTTCTGCACAGCTTTTCATTGTTGCGTTTTATTTGGTTTTAAATTTTATCAGCTTGATGAAAATGATATCTAAATGAACTATAAAGAAAATATGTATGATAATATGCCTAAGTTATCAAAGTTTAAGACAATTTAAATCCAAGTAGCTAATGCATGAACCTAGATACTATGAGACATGCAACATGAAATTGCTGCATGAGCTACCATTATATGAGCCACAATTAAGGATGCATGAGTAATGATGTATGCAAGCATCAAACTACTGTTATCGAAGGAATTGGTCTACCTAATCTGTTTATGCAAAATTCGAAAACAACTATTGCAGAAATTTAAACTTAATGTCATCAAATCCAGACCGAAATCAACAAAACTTAAACTAGCAGGTATATACATTACCATGGTGCTTGTTTAACGTCTTAAGCTAGACGCTTACTTCTTTTTCAAACTGCAGTGGCATCAAGTGGTACAGAATTTGAATTCCTGTCCACTTCTCCTCCAAAGTAGTGTTTCAGCCTATAACCATTTACCTTAAAAGCTCGGTCATTGTCCAAGGCCGAGATTGCCACTGTGCCATAAGGAAAAACCTCCCTTACCAAGAACGGTCCAGACCAACGTGATTTTAACTTACCTGGGAAGAGTCGCAGGCGAGAGTTGTATAACAACACTTGTTGGCCAGAAACAAACTCCTTGTGTCGGATTTGGTTATCATGCCACTTCTTTGTCTTCTCCTTGTAGATTCGGGCATTCTCATAAGCGGCTAACCTGAACTCATCTAATTCATTTAACTGCAGCAACCTCTTTTCATTAGCTTTGGTTAGTTCAAAATTTAAAAACTTGGTTGCCCAAAGTGCTTTGTGTTCAAGTTCAATAGGTAAATGACAAGCCTTACCATAGACAAGCTGGAAAGGGGACATACCTATAGGTGTTTTAAATGCAGTCCGGTATGCCCACAAAGCATCATCTAGCTTCTTAGACCAGTCTTTCCTTGATGTTCCAACTGTTTTCTCAAGTATGCACTTCAATTCTCTGTTGGATATCTCCACTTGGCCACTTGTTTGAGGGTGGTATGGGGTTGCTATTTTGTGTTTGACTCCATATTTGGCCAACAAGCTGTCAAGCTGCTTGTTACAGAAGTGAGTCCCTCCATCGCTAATTATAGCCCTTGGTACCCCAAATCTAGTGAAGATGTTCTTTCTTAAGAATGAGATTACCACCTTTGCATCATTGGTGGGCAACGCGGCTGCCTCAACCCACTTGGAAACGTAGTCCACAACAACCAAGATGTATTGGTAGGAGAATGACTTAGGGAAAGGCCCCATGAAGTCAATACCCCATACATCAAAAAGTTCCACTTCTTGGATGTTGTTTAAGGGCATTTCATCTCTGCGCGAAACATTACCTGTCCTTTGGCAGTTATCACATTGCATCACAAAGTTCTTTGAGTCCTTGAATAGTCTTGGCCAATAATAGCCACATTGTAGCACTTTGTGTGCAGTCCGGTTTGCTCCAAAGTGACCTCCATAATTGGAGGAATGACAGTGCCATAGAATATCCGGCACATCATGTTTAGCTATACATCTGCGGATAACATTGTCAGTGCATTGAAAATATAGATAAGGGTTATCCCAGAAGTACCTCTTTGAATCATGCAGAAATTTCTTCCTTTGCTGCCAATTGAGTTCTTCAAGCATAATTTTAGCAGCTTTGTAATTAGCCATGCTAGCAAACCATGGGCTGGTGTTTACAGCAAGCACTTGTTCATCAGGAAAATATTCATTTATTTCCACTTCCGGTCCATCTTGTAAGTTCTTTTCTTGAATTCTGGACAAATGGTCTGCAACCTTGTTTTCTACTCCAGCTTTGTCCCTTATTTCAAGATCAAATTCCTGCAACAACAACATCCACCGCAACAAACGAGGTTTTGCATCTTGTTTATGCAGCAAAAGTTTAAGGGCTGCATGGTCAGTATAAACAATCACCTTAGAACCTATTAAATACGATCTAAATTTATCTAAGGCATATACAACAGCTAGCATCTCTTTTTCAGTTGTGGCATAATTAACTTGTGCCTCATTCAAAATCTTACTAGCATAATAAATCACATGCAACCGTTTTTCTTTCCGCTGTCCTAACACTGCACCTACTGCATAATCACTAGCATCACACATTAATTGAAAAGGCAAACTCCAATCCGGAGCGATTAAAATTGGTGCAGTGGTGAGTTTGTGCTTTAGAGTATTGAATGCTTCAAGACAAGCATCATCAAAAGTAAACTCAATGTCTTTCTCTGTCAATTGGCTTAATGGCTTTGCGATCTTGGAGAAATCCTTGAATCGTCGGTAGAAACCTACATGTCCTAAAAAGCTGCGAACACCACTCACATTAATAGGGGGAGGTAATTTCTCAGTTAACAAAAGCTTAGCCCTATCAACCTCTATTCCCATTTCAGATATTTTGTGGCCTAGCACTATGCCTTCTCTTAGCATGAAATGGCATTTTTCCCAGTTTAAAACCAAATTAGTTTCTTGACATCTTTTAAGAACTTTAGCTAAATTAGTTAAACATGAATTAAAACAAGGGCCAAAAACAGAAAAATCATCCATGAATACCTCAAGCCCTCTTTCTACCATGTCAGAGAAAATTGACAACATGCATCTCTGGAAGGTGGCCGGTGCACTACACAAACCAAATGGCATTCTCCGATAGGCAAACACCCCGAATGGACAAGTGAAGGCTGTCTTCTCTTGATCTTCCGGTGCTACTGGGATTTGGTTATACCCAGAGTAACCATCAAGGAAACAATAGTAATCATGACCAGCAAATCGTTCAAGCATTTGGTCTATGAATGGAAGTGGAAAGTGATCTTTTCTAGTTGCATCGTTAAGTCTTCTATAGTCAACACACATTCTCCAGCCCGTGATGGTTCTTGAGGGAATCAAGTCATTGTTGTCATTTTGAATGACTGTCATACCTCCCTTCTTTGGCACGGTTTGGACTGGACTTACCCATGGTGTGTCTGAAATTGGATATATCATACCTGCATCTAAAAGCTTAACAACTTCTTTTCTTACCACTTCTTTCATTACGGGATTAAGCCTTCTTTGTGGTTGCCTTACAGGTTTAACATCACTCTCCATTAAAATATTATGAGTACAAAAGGAAGGATTTATACCTTTGAGGTCTGAAATAGACCAACCAATAGCTGACTTATGCTCCTTAAGTACCTTGAGAAGTTTCTGCTCTTCATGCCAATCCAGTCCTTTGTTAATAATGACTGGATATGTCTCATTCGCTCCTAGGAAAACATACTTCAAATGCTCAGGTAATTCTTTCAATTCAACCTTAGGTGCACCAGCTGGAATATCTCCTTCTTTAAGCTCCAGCTTTTCCAAAACAGGTTCAGGTGTGGTTTTGTCTTCTGCTGGTTTTATGTCTGCTACACAATCAATTGCTGCAGAATTTACTGTCTGTGCTGCATAATTGGTCGCTGCTGTAATTGCTGTTGCTGTTTCCTCTTCTGCATAACTAGTTGCAGAATTTGTTACTGTTGCATTTGCTGTCAAATTTTCTGTAGCAGATAATTTTTCTGCATAAATTGCTGCTGTTATATTTTCTTCTAAATTCTCAGCTTCAATTGTTTTTATACTTGCTGTAATACCTGCACAAATAGCATTATCCAACACATCTAGCTGAAAGCAATCATGTTCATCAACTGGATGTTTAATAGCATCAAATACATTAAATACCACAGATTCATCATTCAATCTCAGCTCAAGTTTTCCTTGCTCAACATCTATTAGGGCCCTAGCAGTGGCTAGGAAGGACTTTCCTAAAAGTAGGGGAATTTCACTTTCCCCATCCATGTCTAGCACAATGAAGTCAGCAGGAAATATAAATTTATCCACCTTAACTAAAATATCCTCT
>PYAF01003849.1:33431-44154 GCA_007407185.1 Glycine tomentella
TCCAGGATCTTTCAATTTAGGAGGAAGCTTCCTTTGTATAATTGCACTACACTCTTCAGTGAGTGCTATGGTTTCACAATCTTTCAGCTTATGTTTCTTAGATAAGATTTCTTTCATGAATTTTGCATAGTTAGGCATATTGGCTAATGCCTCAGCGAATGGTATATTAATATGCAATTTCTTAAACATATCTAAGAACCTTACAAATTGTTGCTTCTGCAATTGCTACTTTGTTTGTACCGGATAAGGAGGCTTTTCAAAGTGAGAAAAGTCCCACTTCTTTGGCTGAGGTGCAGATTTTTGTTCTTCAAAATTTTCTGCAGCTTTCTCTTTTGATGTTTCAGCTGCTCTAGAATTTTTCTCAGCTTCCTTCTTACTTGCTTCAGGCCTTTCCGGAGTAGATAACACCTTACCACTTCTAGTTGTGATGGCTTTGGCATGTTCTCTTGGGTTCACAATTGTGTCACTTGGAAATTGGCCTTGCGGTCTCTCAACTAATTGTTTTGCAAGCTGACCAATTTGGTTTTCCAAGTTTCTAATGGAAGCATCTTGATTAGTTCTGTGAGCCCTTGTTTCAGATATAAACTCTGCTGTTGTTTTTGACAGCTGCAACACAACCTTTTCAAGTTCAGAGGGTTCCTTGTTGGGAATAGGAGGGGGTTGCAAGTAGTTGTTGGATTTGTAATCCAAACCACCTCCTTGGAACTTCCTTTGGTAGTTGTTTCCAGCAGAATAATTGTTGTTTCGTTGATAGGACTGCTGCTGGTATAGTTGGTGTTGCCTTTGATCATTCCAAACTCCGTTTACCTGCACAGGGTCAGGACCAACAAGAATCGGGCAAACATTAGATTCATGCTCACCTTGGCAATACTCACAGACTATATGTGGTTGGCTAGCTGCCACTTGTGCTGCAGAAACTTGCAATCTATCAATCTTCTCAGTTAATTTGGCAAGTTGTTGTGCCAAAATTTTCTGTTCCGCAAGCATTGCATCATTAGTGGAAAGCTGAATTGGTTCTCTCTTTGGCTGATGTGTCATACTTTCATTCTCATTCCGAGCCAAAGAGTTAATAAGCTCATATGTTTGAGCTGCTGTCTTGGATCTTATAGTTCCTCCCGCTGCAACATTAACAATCATACGAGTTTCAGGAGTCATACCATTAAAGAATATACGTACCTGCTTACCTACAGGCATATCATATTGTGGACACCTCCTAATTAACTCTTGAAATCTATTCCATGCAGCACATAGGTATTCTCTTCCATTCTGAGTAAAATTGGTGATTTCATTCACCAAATGATTATACTTGTCCATGGAAAAGTATTCAGCAAAGAACCTTGAGACTAAGTCCTCCTAAGTTGAGATGCTATTGGATGTTTGACGGTTCAGCCATCTCAAAGCATGTCCTTTGACAGCAAAAGGAAAAAGACTTAATCTTACCGCGTCATCAGAGACTCCTTGGTGTCTAATAGTATCACAGATCCTAAGGAATCTGTCTATGAAGTCATGTGGGTCTTCCGAATCATCCCCTCCAAACTGACTGCGTTCCACCAATGCTATTAATGAAGAATTTATGTCAAAGTGATTAGCTTGGATTGGTGGTCTCACAATACTGGAGTTAGGCCTTGTGAACATTGGAGCCAGAATATCCTCCATTAGTTCATCTTCCGGTCGCCGTCTTGGCTGATTTGGTTGTTCTTCAGCCATTTCTTCTTCTGACTCTAATTCTGGAAGTGAATCAAAGTCAAATTTCTTAGCTTCTCTCCTTCTTTGTCTAGCTAGTCTCCTTCAGATTGTTCTCTCTATTTCTGGATCAAATTCCAAATCCTCAGAGCTAACTGAACCTCGCATAAAAACTTGGAGAAGCGATTAGTAACAAAAATTCAATCACAAAAGCTTAAAATTACTGTAAAATCCGTTTGCCAATCCCCGGCAACGGCACCAAAAACTTGATGGACAATAAATACGGCAAGTGCACCGGTCGTTTTCAAGTAATAAAGTTAGGTAAGTGAGTATCGTTCTCCACAGGGATTGGGGTAATTCCACTGTAATATTAACGAATGTGATTGAACTTCAAACAGAAAATTACACAAGAAATGTTTGATTGATTGGTTGGTTGAGTGCAAAAACAGAAAGTAAATAAATGTAATAAATAAATTGGAGAGGTTACCAATGGAAAGATAATTGCGGTCAGGCACAATCCCTTTCTGAGTCCTCCTCTTTCACCTGACTGTTTTGTCATCTTAATGTGCACACATAATAAATCTCTCCTATATTCGTAAATCCTAGATAACTAGCAATTCAACCCTTTAATTCGATCGAGAACCCTAAACCTTTAGCGATTCTGTCAAACTAAGCAATTAAAGACTATATCATGTGGGTTCCTGTTATGATTGTTCAGAAAATAAGCCTTTCCTATATTAGTTAATCCCTAATTCCTTAGTGAATTAACCCTTTAACCTGAATTGAAAACCTAATTCCTTAGTGAAATCTATCAGTTTAAGCATTCAAAGGTCATATTATAAAATCTGCACTCACGCATCCCTATTCCTAGGTGATGAACGAATGTTATTCTTAACAAGTCAGACATTAGAACCCCAACGTTCCCATTGCGAATCCTAACACTAAGTACTTAATTGAAGTGATCAAATTCAAATAAGAATAGAATTTAAGAACAGAAAAGAATAAAGCAATCAAAACATATTATTCAATACCAGTCAAATTACAGAGGAATTCTCATCAGTTCATGGCCTTTCCACAATACAATGTTTAGCCAGCCATAGGCCTCAAGAATATCAAAGCAGTAGTATGATTCATTGTTGTGCAGACACTCAGCTTGATTCTTGATTTCTAGGGTTTTTGGATGATGAAGAAGGAATGGACAATGTATATTCTGGCTATTCTGGATGCAGAGGAATCCCCTGGCTCTGTTCAGAGACTTAATATTTATAGAATCCTTTAATTACAGTAAGAAAGCCCATAGCCTGTGCCAAATTCGAAACAAATCTTTTAATTCAGGCAAGAGATCACTTTGGCGTGACCCGCGCGATCCACGCGGGCTGTTCGAAAGCACGGCGCTGATAGTGCGGGCTCCACGCTAACCGCGTGGAGTGTTCAAGGCAAATTGGCTGATTCTGGTCTCTTGTGGCGCTAGTAGCGCGGCCTTGGCGCGATCTGCGCGAGTTATTCGAATCTTTAAGCTTGATGCAGGGCTTCCCGCGCTACTCGCGTGGTTTGGGCGCGATCCGCGTCGTTTGGTCGAATCAATTGGCCTGGCTTGTGTTCATGGGGCTGATGGCGCGGCTTCTGGCGCGGTTGGCGCTGTGCTTGCGGCTTCTTCACGCTGATCGCGTGGACTCCCACGCTGATAGCGTGGGATCTTCGAGACTGATGCCTTCAATCCTGCACTTGGCGCGATCCGCGCTGGACTTAAAACTTTGTTTTCTTCTTTTTCTTTCCTTTGGACTCCTCTTTTGGCCTGAAATTGCTCAAATGGTATTGAAATAAGTTTAAAGACAATAATATAATAAACTTAACTAATTCTAACTATTTTCCTAATCATTTAACTAAAATATAACCTAAAATTACCCTAAAACTAGGATGTGTTTGCAACACATCATGTGATGAACAAATTCTATACTTCAAGAATATAATGAAATACAAACTGAAATCTTAACACATAAGATTTATATTGGTTCACCTCTCAACCCCGAAGGCTACATCCAATTTTCTTCCAACCAAATCTTGGTCAGAGTTCCACTATAACAAATATTTGTTCTTTACAAGCTTACAACTGATCTCTTTTACCCACCCTAGGTAAAATTCAAAATCTATACCCTATAGACTTTTCAAAATACCAAGAACTAGAGACCCAATCTCTGTTCTTCCCTTTAGAAAACCTTTATAGAAAAAGCTTTAAAGAATACAAATGTTATATGGAAAATACAACACAATAACAAAGCAAATATCAATCAAAAATCAAGCTTAAAGTTCAAGAAACATATCACCTTATAATCCTCAACTAATTCAATGATATGAATGATTCAAACAATCTGAGAATATATGCAACAGATGAATAATACTCTTTCTTGATGCTTTCTTTAACCACTTGCTTGAACAATTCATCAATCCTTGAGAATTATGGATAAAAACACAAGTAACTCTCCATGATACTCATCATATTTGATTTTCTCACTAAATTCAGCCTTGGGTACTGTTGAGAGCTTTAGAAGATGTCTATCACAAGACTTGCACGAGTATCTCTGTTTTTCACTTAATCAATAACACAGACCAAGTTGTTCTATTTATAAAAAAATAGATTTAACTAACTGTAATTGATTAATTCGTCAATGAAATCAATTATTTTAACTATTGCAATCGATTATTTTAACCAAATAATCGATTAAAGTGTTCATTAGGAATCTGGAAATTTGTCATGAACAAAATAATCGATTAAGTCATCTTGTAATCGATTATTCTAGATGAACTCAGTTTTCTAATGCACACATGTAATCGATTAATTTTGCATTTAATCGATTAACACAGACCATGTCTAAAACTTATCAATGCACATTTAATCGATTACGAACATTTGGTAATCGATTAACCAGATGAACATCCTGTGTAAATTTATGCTGAAGCTTATGTAATCGATTATTTCTCAAGATAATCGATTATCACAAAAACTTTCTAATTCTGTGCTAAGCTTATTTAATCGATTGCGAACTAGTGGTAATCGATTAAAATGTTCATAAGGCAATTTCTAGAAAACATACACATGTTGTAATCGATTATTTTACCTATGTAATCGATTAAATCAATAAGAAACTATTCTATAAAATACCTAGTTGCCTTTATGAATTTCTATCAATTTTCTTATTACCATATGATTAAATCTAATCAAATGAATGTATGAATGCATGAATTATCAAAAGCTAATGAGGATTATAAAGCTTTATCAACTGATCCAAGCTTAACAAAAATTGCATATGCCATCAAATTGATTGGGCATGTAAAACATCAAAACTTATATGCTTCAAACTTATTGATTCCTTTGCTTCAACTTCCTCAATTCTAACAATCTCCCCCCTTTTTGATTTTGAGCATCAAATATTTAATTGATGAAACATGCTTCAATGAAGAGATGTGTAATCTGAAAATTTCTCAGCTTTTGCAAAGATCAAGCATTATCAAACTTGATTGATTTAAAAACATTCAGACATTCATTAGGCATTTATATAATAACTCCCCCTGAGTTTTTTTATGCTAACTCCCCCTGAGTTTCTTAGATTATTTTGTTTTAAGCATTTCAAATTATCAAAGCAATTCATTTCATTCATTAACTACTCCTATTTCATTCATTTTTCTTACTATCTACTCCCCCTATTTGGCATATCAAATACAAAAATAGACATTAAGTAGACAAATAGAAAAGGAAATATAAACAATTTCATTAATCATAGAATGAACCAAATACATCAAACATAAAATAAAAACTGAAACAAACATAACAAAATACAAAAACATAACATAAAACATACTCAAACTTAGACTAGAACTACTCCAAATCCCTAGATTCATCTCTAAAAATCTTGGATTCTATGTTCTTTACTCTAGTCTTAAGTTCTTCTAATGAAGAGTTAACTTCATCTCTTTGCTCATGATGTAAAGAAAACAAGGCATCCATCTTTTGTATCATCAAAGATTAAAAATGTGAGTATTAAGGTTTAGATGGTGCAGGTTCTTCTTGTTGTTTCTCAGCATCTCCTAATTGATTTCCTTCCTCATCACTCTCTTCTCCTTCCTCTTCAGCCAAAGGAACAGGTTGGCCTGCCATTTGCTAGCCATATGGTGTTTTCACCATTCCAAGCTTAGTGAGGTGCTTCTCCTTAATTTGGCTGTTGCTTGCATTGGTATGATCCATGACTTCATTGGATACATCCACTTGAAAGTATTCAATGAATCTTGATACTAAAACAACATAAGGAAAAGGGTTTTACCAATCTTTTAGATTTTTGCATGATCTCTTGAAGAATAAGGATCCAATTCAGCTTGATTCCATTCTTCAATCCATAAACTACTTGGAGATCATCATCTGTAGCTTGTGCATGGTTAGTGGATCTTGGAGTGAGGATGTAGGTGATGATGTGCTCAATCTTAACCTCAGATTCATATGAGGATCAATGAGCATTCCTCTGTATGTTTCCATTCTGTTGTAGCCTTCAGCTTCTTCATCAAATCTCCTTTCTCCATTAAAGGAGATTCTAGCCACTTCATGCCAGATTTCTGGAGTAATCTCCATAGCTACTCCATTAACTTGAGTAAGAATTGTTCCATGCATAGAGATTTTGGAACATGTGTAGAAGACTTTTACCAAGCCAAGGTAAAAAGTCCCTTTCATTTCAACAAACTTAGTTAGACCTTGTTGTTCTAACATTTGTGGAAATTGAAATCCTTATTTAGTAAACCATCCAAGGCTTAAGAACTTTGGAGGGCAGAGAAGCTTTGTAGCATTGAACTGAAGACAGTTCATTTTATCAGCTTCATTGGTGAACCAATGATCAAGCCTACTGACAATAGGAATTGAGGGTTGGGCTTGAGCTTTTCTCTTTGAGGTTTTGACCTTTTTGGAGGTAGAAATTTTTTAGAGAGTGATGGACACAAATTTAAGAAATTGGAAGAAAAAGAACTTATAGAGCAAATGATCTCAGAACAAGAATATAGAGACAGAGAGTAGAAGAATAACAAGGTTTGAAGGTGTGAGATTGTAAGTCTCAAAAGGTCTCTATTTATAGGCAATTTTGATGTAATGGGCAGTTGTAGAATACAAAAATATAGTTGTTGTGACTCTTAATCACTACCATTAAGGCTTAGATTCTATCAAATCGTGTTTTATTCCAGTTGTGCAGTTTCAAAACTGTTAGATTTTTGCAATAACCACTTAAATAACCGATTATTTCGTTATGTAATCAATTATTTTATTCATAATTTCACTTCTGAGAAATGATGTAATCGATTAAAATACAAAGTAATCGATTATGTCAGCACAGATGGCTAATAGAAGACGAAGTGTAATCGATTATAATTGGACATAATCGATTAAAGCAGAGTGAGACACATTTCTCAGACAAGCAAGACTCAAATAATCGATTATTTCGATGAAGTAATCGATTATTCCTGAAATGCTCAAAATTTGGAAAACATCTGAGACTACATGTAATCGATTAATTCATCGATTTAATTGATCATTCCAGAGTGAACATGATTTTTCAAAAACTCGAGTTGTGAATAATCGATTATTTTGATGGTTTAATCGATTACAACAGCTTTGACTTGTATTTAAGAAGCATCAGATGAGCAAATAATCGATTAAGAGTTTATGGTAATCGATTATATCAGCATAGATTCTTAAAAAATTAGATTTTATGTAGGTTCTAACATGTATTATAATTCTAATTTGAGTTATTGTCTTTCATGCAATATTTATGCCATTCATCAACAGAGTAATAAGCATATGAATTTCAATCAACATATACTAGATTCATCCAATATTCCAAGCATATTTCTTAAAGTAAAGAATCTATCTCTATCCAAAGGTTTGGTAAAAGTATCATCCAATTGATTGTTACTATCAACAAACTCAATTTTAATGTTACCTTTATGCACATGATCTCTGATGAAGTGATGTCTTATCTCTATGTGTTTTGTCCTGGAATGCATGATTGGATTCTTGGAGATATTGATAGCACTTGTATTATCACATAGAAGTGGAATGTATTGAAGTTCCACACCAAAATCTTGAAGTTGTTGCTTCAACCATAAGCTCTGAGCACAACAATTTTCAGCTGATATGTACTCAGCTTCAGCTGTTGACAAGGCTACACATGATTGCTTTTTGCAATGCCAAGAAATTAAAGAGCTTCCCAATAGATGACAAGTACCACTTGTTCTCTTTCTATCCAATTTGCATCCTGCAAAATCAGAGTCAGAGTAACCTATAAGCTGATTGTTGTACCTTTTGGATACCAAAGCCCCACTTTTGGTGTAGACTTTAGATACTTTAAGATCCTTTTCACTGCAGTTTGATGAGACTCTTTAGGATTCGCTTGATATCTAGCACACAAGGAAACACTTAGCATAATGTCAGGTCTACTTGCTATAAGATAAAGCAATGATCCTATCATTCCTCTATACTTTGACTCATCAACTCTTTTCCCTTTTTCATCAGAATCTAGGTAGTTAGAAGTTCCCGTTGTTGTTGCTACAGCTTTGCAATTTTCCATGTTAAACTTCTTTAACATTTCCATGCAATATTTTGATTGGCTAAGGAAAGTTCCATTCTTCATTTGTTTAATTTGTAGTCCTAGGAAGAATGTGAGCTCTCCCATCATAGACATTTCAAACTCATTCTGCATGCTAGCTGAAAATTCTTTACACAAAGAATGATTAGTGGAACTAAAAATGATATCATCAACATAGATTTGTACCAAGAGTATATCCTTGTTTCTTCTTTTGATGAACAAGGTTTTGTCCACTTCTCCTCTTGTGAATGATTAATCAAGCAAGAACTTGCTCAACCTCTCATAAGAAGACCTTGGAGCTTGTTTCAATCCATATAATGTTTTTCTCAATCTGTACACATGGTTAGGATATTGATGATCTACAAAACCAGGAGGTTGGTCAACATATATCTCTTCATCAATATAACCATTAAGAAATGCACTTTTCACATCCATTTGAAACAATTTAAAATTCAACATACATGCATATGCAAGAAGTAACCTTATGGCCTCTAGTCTAGCAATTGGAGGATAAGTTTCATCATAATCAATGCCTTCCTCTTGGTTGTAACCCTTTGCAACCAATCTAGCTTTGTTTCTTATTATGATGTCACTTTCATCCAGCTTGTTCCTAAAAACCCACTTAGTGCCAATAGGTGTGAGTGGAAGGTCTAGGGACTAATTCCCAAACATTATTCCTTTTAAACTGATTTAACTCCTCATGCATAGCAATTAACCAATGTTCATCTAATAAGGCTTGTTCAATATTATTAGGTTTAGTTTGTGATACAAAAGCCATAGTACAAGAAAGATTTCTTAAAGAAGATCTAGTAGATACTCCCTTAGATACATCACCAATTATGTTGTCCAATGATAAATCACTTGTGGTCCTCCAATCTTTGTGTTTAGGTGTGATTGCTTTTTGATTGGAATCTAGTTGTGCTTCATCTTCTTGCTTACTAGCTTCAATATGCTGCTGTTTTTCTTCTTTAGTATCTGCATCATTGTCACTTAAAACTTCTTCTAAAGAAGGGTTAGATTCATCACATACACAGATTCTTCGACATACAAGGTTCTCTTGTTGAAGAACTTATAAGCCTTACTTTGCAAGGACTATCCAAGAAAAATGGCTTCATCAGCTTTTGAATCAAATTTGTGAAGATTATCTTTGCCAATGTTTAAAACAAAGCATTTATAGCCAAATGCCTTAAAGTGAGAAATGTTTGGTTTCCTTCCTTTATAGATTTCATAAGGGGTTTTCTTCAAAATAGGCCTTATGAGAATTCTATTCAGGCTATAACAAACTGTGCTCACAGCATCTGTCCAAAAATGCTTAGGTAATTTTGTTTCATTTAGAAGAGTCCTTGCTCCTTCTTTAAGTGATCTATTTTTCCTCTCCACAACACCATTTTGTTGTGGTGTTCTTGGAGCTAAAAAATTGTGATTAATTCCAAAATCTTCACAAAACGTTTCAAAGTGTTCATTTTGGAATTCACAACCATGGTCACTCCTAAAACAATATTACAACCCTTTTGATTTTGAATTAACTTGGCTAGTTTCTTAAAAGCTGTGAATGCTTAGCTTTTGGATCTAATAAACAATGTCCAAGTGTATCTAGAATAGTCATCTACTTTAACAAGTCCATAATAACTTCCTCCTATGCTCATTGTTCTTGAAGGACCAAATAAGTCCATGTGACGAAATTCAAGAGGTTTAGAAGTAGAAATCATGTTCTTACTTTGGAAAGAATTTTTTGTTTGCTTTCTTCTTTGACATGCTTCACAAATTTTGTCCTTCTCAAACTTAAGCTTAGGTAGACCAATTACTAAGTCCTTCCTTACTAACTTGTTGAGATGATGCATGTTAATATGAGATGTTCTTCTATGCCTTAATCATGTTTCATTTACTTTACTCATTAAGCAATCAGTTTTATGTATGAATGCATGGTCAATGGACAGAAGATAGATGTTACCCTTCCTTTTGCCAATATGTGCAATTTTACCATTTTTGCCTTCATGTATCAAGCAATTCTCATTGTTGAAGGTGACTTTGAAACCTTTGTCACACAATTGACTAATGCTTAGTAAATTGTGTTTCAACCCTTCAACATAAAGCACATCGTTGATCTTAGTGGTTAAGCCGTCTCCAATGTTGCATTTCCCAATAATTCGGCCTTTATTGTTGTCCATATAGGTAACATATCCTTTTTCTTCAAGTACTACATCTTTGAGCATGGATATGTCTTCGGTCATGTGTCTAGAGCATCCACTATCTAGGTACCATATTGATGATTTTGCTCTAAGACACATCTGCACAAATCAAATTAAAGAGAGAAATAGGGTCCCCAATTTAAGTTGGGTCCAAAGGGGTTAGTTGCTTTCTTTCTTTTCTCAACCCATATGCATTCACCATTTGGAACATAAAACCTTCTAGCAAAGCACTTA
>PYAF01003849.1:44254-62517 GCA_007407185.1 Glycine tomentella
CATATTGATGATTTTGCTCTAAGACACATCTGCACAAATCAAATTAAAGAGAGAAATAGGGTCCCCAATTTAAGTTGGGTCCAAAGGGGTTAGTTGCTTTCTTTCTTTTCTCAACCCATATGCATTCACCATTTGGAACATAAAACCTTCTAGCAAAGCACTTATATGAAGTATGACCTTTTAACATACAATAATTACAAGTTGGAGATTTTGATGTTTTAGCATGAGTAAATCTATGATAGACATTTGGTTGATTGTGTTGCCTTTGGTACTTATGTTTTTGGAGGTACAAACACAAGCTTACTTTGAGTTCTAGCACCATGTTTATATCCCAAACCATAAGTATCACCAGCATATTTTTGAACACTTATCATTTCATCTATGTTACATTTGCCTTTGTAATACTTTCTTAGCAAATCAACCAAATAAGTATTTTCAGTTTGCAAGCTCATATTTTCTTTTCCTTTACTCAGCTTGTACTCATCAAATTCTTTCTACAATTCATTGTATTTATCAACCTTAGAGTTGGCTAAGGAGCATGTACATCCATTTTCCTTGTAACTTGAAAGAAGTTTGTCATGTTCTTCATTCAATTTACAAAGTTCTTCTTGCAATTCAGCAAGCTTGGATACATGCCATCTTAAGTCACTCTTAAGCTTGTTGTTTGCTTTTGCTAGTTTTTGAGCTTCACAATGCATCTCATGAAAAGCATCAATTACATTTTCAAATTCAGAATTTACCTCTGATTCTGTACTTGATGTTTCTTCTTCTTCACAAATGGTAGATGTAAGGCATAGGTGAGCTTCAACTTCTTTTTCTGAAGAGGATTCAGAACTTGTGGATTCATTGTCCTCCCAAGCAATATAAGCTTTTCTAGGCTTTCCATCCCTTTTTGATATCTTCTCAACTTGTGGCTTCTTTGTTAATGAGGGAAATTCTGACTTTATGTGTCCTTGCTTTCCACATTCAAAGCAAGTGATGGAGGAGGGGTTGTTGTGTAAGTGCTGTCACTTTTTTTCTTTTGTTGTGGTTGGCTTCTGTTTTTATTCTTCCTCAAAAACTTGGTAAACTTTATTACTATTAGATTCATATACTCATCATCATCATCTTCACTTGAATCATCTTCTCTTTCAATCCTTGAAGGTGAAACTTTTAATTTTATCTGCATCTTCACTATGAGTTAATTGAGATAATTCAAGTTCATATTCTAGGAGCTTACTAAACATTGCTGCCATTGACATTTTTGATAAATCCTTTGATTCTTTAATGGTTGCGACTTTAAGCTGCCAATCTCTTGTTAGGCATTTGAGGATCTTGATGTTCAGCTATTCTTCATCAAAAGTTTTCCCTAGCCCAAGCGAGTGATTCACTATGTGGGTGAACCTAGTTTGAAGCTGTGAGATGTTCTCATCATCTCTCATCTTGAACATTTCATATTCATGAATGAGAGTATGTTTCCTTGATGAAATCATATTGAACCATTTTCTTTTCTATTTCAGACATTTCATCCCATTCTTTTGGTATTTATTTGTCATCAACAATTTTGGTAGGAATGAAAGGACCTTTCTCAGTACAATTCCAAGCACCCGGGTCATTAGATTGGATGAAGATTTGCATCCTATTTTTCCAAAAGTTAAAATGTTCTCCTTGAAATAAAGGTGGTCTATTCAATGAGGCTTCCTCGTTGAATGTTATTTGATTAGTATTCATTGTCAATAATTTTTAGAAAGATCTTGACCAAATTACAAGAACTAGCTCTTGATGCCAATTGAAAATATAATGAATACTTATGCAAATAACCAAGAGGGGGGTGAATTGGTTTTACCTCAGAGTTTTAAATTTTCCTTTCAAGAAATTATAACAGTGTAAGACTTTCAAAAGGATCATATCTATTCAAAACCAATTTAGAAAACAATTTACTTCACCAATCAAATCACTCTTGCGCAGTAACCAAGTTTGTGTGATGAACAAATTCTATACTTCAAGAATATAATGAAATACAAACTGAAATCGTAACACACAAGATTTATACTGGTTCACCTCTCAACCCTGGAGGCTACATCCAGTTTTCTTCCAACAAATCTTGGTCAGAGTTCCACTATAACAAATATTTGTTCTTTACAAGCTTACAACTGATCTCTCTTACCCACCCTAGGTAAAATTCAAAATCTATACCCTATAGACTTTTCAAAAGACCAAGAACCAGAGATCCCCTCTCTGTTCTTCCTTCTAGAAAACCTTTCTAGAAAAAGCTTTAAAGAATACAAATGTTATATGGAAAATACAACACAATAACAAAGCAAATATCAATAAAAAAATCAAGCTTAAAGTTCAAGAAAGATATCACCTTATAATCCTCAGCTAATTCAATGATATGAATGATTCAAACAACTTGAGAATATATGCAACAGATAAATAATACTCATTCTTGATGCTTTCTTTAACCACTAGCTTGAACAATTCATCAATCCTTGAGAATTATGGCTAAAAACACAAGTAACTCTCCATGATACTCATCATATTTGATTTTCTCACTACATTCAGCCTTGGGTACTCTTGAGAGCTTTAGAAGGTGTCTATCACAAGACTTGCACGAGTATCTCTGTTTTTCACTTTATGAATAACACAGACCAGGTTGTTCTATTTATAAAAAAAAAACAGATTTAACTAACTGTAATCAATTAATTCATCAATGTAATCGATTATTTTAACTATTATAATCGATTATTTTAACCAGATAATCGATTAGAGTGTTCATCAGGAATCTGGAAATTTGTCACAAACAAAATAATCGATTAAGTCATCTTGTAAACGATTATTCCAGATGAACTCAGTTTTCTAATGCACACATGTAATCCATTAATTTCCCATTTAATCGATTAACCCAGACCATGTCTAAAACTTATCAATGCACATTTAATCAATTATGAACATCTGGTAATCGATTAAACCAGATGAACATCCTGTGTAAATTTATGCAGAAGCTTATGTAATCGATTATTTCTCAAGATAATCGATTATCACAAAAACTTTCTAATTCTGTGTAGGTTGGCTGCCTGGAAGAAGTAGGTTGGCTGCCACTACACCTTCTTATCATATCCTCCACCTGGCGGCACTGTCTCACCAGACAGTCCAAATCTTAGGATCCACTACTGGTAATCTTCTCCTCGATGCTCTTCTTAAGTCCCCTTTGGAACTTAGCCGAAAGGACCTCCGCATCAGGTAGATCCCTCCTGAAATGCACGTACTTAGCCAATTCGTTGAACTTGGCCAAATACTCGTCCACTGACATCCGTCCTTGGACAAGGCCCTCGAACTCGGCCTCCTTCTGTTCTTGAGCATCTCTGGGTAAGTATCAGTCAAGGAACTCGGCCTCAAAAGTCTGCCAGGTGATAGGCTTTCCCCGGCCTCTCAACAGGTGTGAAGTGGTGACCCACCATTCATGGGCATCTTCCTGTAGTAGATAGGTTGCATAGAGAAGTCTCTGATGGTCTGTGCACTCCATCACCATGAAAATCTTCTCCAGGGCTTGCAACTATTTGGCGGTAGTAATGGGATCATATCCCCCATGAAAAGCTGGAGGGTCATGCTTGCGGAAAGCAATGAGCATCTTCCCCTTCATAGCTGCATCCACCTCAGCATTAGCTTGGGACATCTGTTCCCCTCTGCGGTGGCTAGGCCCATGAGAACGATGGCTACCTCCATCCTGATGGCGACTACCCTCGCCCTCATAATTAGGTGGTGGAGAGGGTGCTTTGTCCTCTCTCCGCAATGATCTCACCTCTGCCATCAAGACCACATTGGCCTTCATCAAGGCCTCGCTCGCTTGACGGTTTACAGCCATCTCCTGCTACATAGCTACCAGTGTAGCTGTCACTAGGTCTGGGTAGTCATTAGTGCCTGCCATCTCACTGTTCTGGGTTCTCACCATGGTACCGCACAGGTCACACACAAGGGTGAGTTGATTAGGCCCACACGTAGAGATCACACATGCAATATTCATAAAGAACCCTAAAACAGTTGAATAACACACAATACACCCAGTCTACCATTCCTAATGCTTCCCTAGGAAAAACTGCTCTAATACCATAAAATGTAACACCCTGTATGCATCCGGTTTATTAACATTCATAAATGGTCGCTAAGCGCAGTGATTAATTAAAGATAATGAATCAGTTAATTAATTAATACGGAAGCAACTAACAGAACGACGTTATCCTACGTCATCAACAAAACTTCGCATAAAGAATGGTAACCATATAACTCATGCACAAAAGATTCAGAATATATATAATAATATTTACATTGTCTGTGTTTTTCCTATCCGAGGTACATAACACGTACACATAAATATACATTCATATATACAACGAAAACAGTGAGCCAACATGCTCTCAAAATAATATGAAAAGTTCCAGCGGAACCTGGCCACTACCCAGCCTCTTAGCCCAGGAAGTATCATCTGAGCTCCTAATGTCTAAGGTTCCAGCGGAACCCGGCCACTACTTGGCCTCTTAGCCCGGGAAGTATCATCCGAGCTCCTCTCCCCTACTCGGGTCCCCTGGTCTTGGGTGCATCCTTCAGTCTTTGCTCATCACCTACAAGACATAATCCCCAACCGGGGTGAGATACAATCTCAGTAATCCTCCCCCTGGTTCACTTCCCACAATACATAGCATCAAACAGACATATCATACCATACATCACACGTATGTCGCAACATAGGTGCCATTCCGTTGGGCGCTACCAACGTCAGGAATGCAACATAAATATAGCATACATATATATATATATATATATATATATATATATATATATTACTGAGAAAGATCATCCACTTAAGGGCACAGTCTCAGGACTTTTCGACGTATATGGCTCTTCCAAGAGAAGATCATCCTCTTAAGGGCACGGTCTCTCAGGTTTTCTATTCATATTAATTGACCACGAAGAGTTGTTCCACATGACTTTGGCTCTTCGGAAAGTCCATATATAGTCTATTCTACTGGCCAGAGAATCTCATCATTCATACAACATATCATCCCAGTATGCATCATATACATTTTATCGGTAAAAGAAAAACACACCATTTTAACATCACATGCATCATGACGCACAATAACCAACACTCTCTCGGAGTATGGTGGAACACAGTCAAGGGGAAAAACTCCCAAGAACAGAGAGCTTACCTGCTGAAGATTTGGCATGTTTAAAGCCAAAAAGGAGGAGATTGTTGGTTTCAAAGGAGTCACTTGAAGAATGGACAAAGAATCAAGCTTAGTTTTGTGCTTCCAACATGCCTTGAAGCCTTGAAGATTAATTTGTGATTAATGTAAATGGAAGAAGCATTTCTGTGATCCAAGTGCATTGCATTCACATCATTCATTAAGTCAATTAGTTTGAGTAATAGAATTCACAAGGCTTTGATAAAATTGTTTATGTTTTTGAATTAAATCAAAGGTTTTTGGAAAAATAAGTTTTCTACTGGTTTAATCGATTACATTAAGATAAGAATCGATTATTTTGTTCTTAGTGCATTCTAGAAAACTTTTCAAGAACAATGTAATCGATTACGTATCAGATTAATCGATTATTTTACCAACGATTACATACAAACTGCCTTGATGAACAATTTAATTGATTACCAAAGCTAGTAATCGATTACATCATCTGCCTGTGCTTAACATGTTTTGCTGCATTAATCGATTACCAAATGTAGTAATCGATTACATAGTTCAAAATGGTTTATGAAGCTTCATAGTTTAATCGATTACCAGAATCCCTAATCGATTACACAGTGTATTTCAAGTTTCTGAAGCTTCCTGTCTTAATCGATTTCCAGAATTCGTAATCAATTACACTGTGTATTTCAAGTTTATGAAGCTTTCTATCTTAATCGATTACAAGACGGAATAATCGATTATTCTGTTCGTTTCTCATATCCAGACTTTTGTAGAACACTTTAATCGATTACATAAGTGAAATAATTGATTATTGGGCTCGTTTAATCGATTACTGACAGTTACAAAATTTGTTATAAATAGAACCCTTGCTCAGCTGTTTTTGTAACTTGATCAATTTGTATTCTGAGCATACATAAGCATTCTAAACACATTCTTAGTTGATTTTCTGGGTTCTATGAGTTCTTGCTTTCACTAAGACACTTAAGGTTGTTAAGTGATTCTTGAAGCAAGAAGATTTTTTTCAAAGGTTAAGGAAAGAATTGCTCTAAGCTAGTTTTCATTATTCAAACTGATATATTCATTCATATGCATATCATTCACTGGATCATCAGGTGTTTTTTTTCCTTAAACTTTGTGGTTGTAATTCTTTTCTAAGTTTGATTTGTATTGTCTATTGTAATTGGGTTTCTTGCTTGTAACTAGAGATAGTGTTTCTCTAGGGGTTGTGCTGAGTAGTGTTCTCAGTGGGTTTGTCTCTAAGAATCTAATAGTATTTTAGATTTTTGAACTTTATCTAGGGTTGATAAAGGGAGACTTTGTAATTACTTGTAAGAACAGAAAATTGCAATAGTGGAACTCCATTCTAGTGTTGAGTGGAAGAAAACTAGATGCAGCTTCATAGTGTTTGAAGTGAACTAGTATAAATCTTTTGTGCTTTGGTTCTAATCTTTTTCTTGATAATATTCTATCTATCTTGATTTTTTGCTTTTCTTATCAATTCAATTTTGAGCTATTGGATAACTTGGGCTGAGCATTTGATTGATTAAGGATTCTTGGTTTCAAAAGTGATAAAGATCCTAAAGGGAAACTCTGATTTTGTCTAAGAAATTTTTAATTTACCAAGCCTAACCAATTCACCCCCCCTCTTGGTTAAGTGTGAAGTGTTCCTATATTTTACAGTTTCCCCTATAACCTTCACCTCTCTCACTCTCCTAAAACTACCTAAACTGAAACTAGAACTTCCTAAGCTTAAGCACAGCAATGGAAAGCAAGAAATTGGAAGAAGAATCATGCCAAACTCCAAATTTTCGTGGCCTATTTATAGAAAATCTCCTCTTGCCTACTTCACTCGCCCAGGCGAGTGGTTTAGCCTGAGTTTGCTCAACTGGGAGAGCTTATGTATATCACATTGGAACTTGAAGCTCACCTGGGCGAGCCAAATGCACTAGGATGGGTCGCCTAGGTGAGTTAATGCCTTAATGCTGAAGAATGCTCTGGGCTTTGATGGATTTTGGGCCTGAATTGCTTGTAGCACCTCCTATGTTTGCTTTATGATCCATTTTTGCTTGCTTTATGTGTTTGGAAGCTTCGAAAATCCTTTTAACCTATCAAAATGCAACAGAAGATTGGATAAATCTTCAAGAATATGAACATAACATTCATCCTATGCACTAAATACAAACTAACTAGATTTAGGGCAAGTTTTATAGATATTCTTAGTAAAAAATGAAAGATAAGTGCCTTCAATGTAACCCTAATTTCACTAAGATATGACACTTATCAACTCCCCCCAACCTAGAATCTTGCTTGTCTTCAACCAATAGTAAAAATATGTTTGTTAAATGAAAACATGCTTTGTAAAGAATCAACTTCCCAAAAATGATTAGAACATATTTTTAAATAGTTAACCTTAAGAATTGAAACAAAAGATGAAATTCACATAACTGAAACGAGATTAAGATCAATTCACATTTCCTTTCTAAAGAACATCAGAGGAAACATATGTTTGATTCAAACAGAGGAAAACCTCTCAAAGTGTTTAATTTTCTCGTAGGTAAGTGTTTCATCTCAATTCCTTCACTGATAGTTTATAGATTAATTTTGCAATTCATTTTCCATCAAATCAAAGTGCATAATCAACAAGGATCATTAGGGATTTTATGGTTGGGCTTTTGGCTAGAAAAGAAATCTTGGTTTTTCTGGATATTCAAAAAGACCTTTGGAATAGGAGAGTATATATAGATAAAACATTAAGATCATTACCTCCTATTTCTTCCTTTTTCTTTCAGGATTCCCATTTTATCAATTTTTTACACCCAACACTTTGTATATTTAAAACACAGGACTTTGTTTTTTCTTTTTTCTTTTTTTTTCTTTCTCTTTTTTTCTTTCTTTTCTTTTTACTAAACACAGGAATAGCATATAGCCACTTTTAAAATCCTTTTTCATAGCATGAACTACCCAAAAGAAGTTTCCATCATAAATTATTCCCTTTTGCTCTCCTAATCTTAGGTAAGGTATGGAATTCCTATCCTAGGTTAGGGTTTCAACAAAATATCAACTGTTTGGCTCAAAAGGGTTGCAAATGGTAAATCATTATATTCATGTTTGGGATAGCTTTTTGGCCAGTGGCTTTAAAAGATGTTTCAAAAAGAAAGACGGCCTAAATCATATCCTTGTATCATATGTTTTGACAATTACAAATTTATGCAAAATCACTATAAATCATATCAGTGAGGTCTCTCAATATAATCTATGTGGTTGCACACACTCACTGGGCTTAAGGTCTGTTTTCATGTTCAAATTAGATCAATTGTTTTGAAAAAAATATTTTTTATTAAGTTTATGTGAAAAAGTCTTGTCTTCATTTGGTATTTGGGAAATCATTTCATTTGTTTTTCATTCTCAAGATTTTTTTTCAAAAATCATTTTGTTGTTCTGATCCAAAAAACCAAGTTCAAAATAATATTTGTTGATTCTTTTCAAAACATGTAATCTTCCGAGAGAATTTTTTTTTCTTTTAAGACCCAAAAAGATTTTATATATTATATACAACTATTTTAAGTAACCTATCAAAAAATTTTGGTGTAACTTTCAAAAAGACTTATGTTACCAATATACAATACCAAAAAGATTTAACAATATATAATACCAAAAAGATTTATCAATATATAATACCAAAAAGATGAAATAGTTAGTATGTAATAATAGTAATATAGAGTATTCAGAAAGAGATAAAGACAGAAATAAATAACGTAAAGTATTCAGGAAAGCAGTAAAGAAAGCCATAAAGAAATTAAAAACAATGTCACAATGTCACAGAGTATGGAAGTCCGTGAGATAAGCTACCAAGTTCTGCTCCAGATCATCCTCATCAGCTGCTTCCTCTCCCTCAGCAGCTCCCTGATCATCTGTAGGGCTAGCCACAGGGTCATGCTCAGCTCTCTAGCCTCTTGCCTCCTCTTGAAAGATTGGCCTATCCCCAGGCCATGCTACATATGTGTTGAACTGCTTGGGAGTGGGCCACTGGAATGGGGTGGGATCTTGTCTATGCTGATGCTGGGTGTAGTTGTAGAAACTCTGGTTAAGCTGCATCTGCCCTCTATGATTAGTAGCCTATTGATCATCCACATGCTGCATATAAATGTGCATCTGGAGTTCCATGCGCTGTAGATGAGCGGAGATGGACTCCATGGATGCTGGCTGTGGTGGATGCTGCTCCTGTACCTGTCTAGCCAAACAATATTTTTCAATAAAGGCTCTATTTATGGGAGGTCTGATGGTCCTGGTCGGGTGCACTTGGATTCCGCAGAGTTGGCATAAACCAGTAATTAAAGCGAGAAATCCAAGTGCCCTGTTGGCCTTTTAAGGGTTAAGGGGATGCCTTGGTGGCTCTAACATCATGAACTGATGGATTGCATCGGAAATTAACTGAGCCACATCAATGCTAAGCTGAGTAATACAACTAAAAGCTAGTTGACATTTTTGCATGGGAAGATCAGAATTATGGTCACTAGGAAGTATGTTACTCAGCAAAAAGGTCATCCAAATTTGTGTCAAAGTAGTCGTATTAGTCCGCATTAACCTACCCTGTTAGCTATGAGGAAGATGAAGATATGGAATCAAGAAAAATGAAGAATGCAAGTTTTGATGTTTTACACGCCCACTCAATTGATGGCATTTGTAATTTCTTGCTTAAGCTTGGTTCAAGTGGTTAAAGCCTCATAATCCTCACTAATCTTGATTAATTCATGCATTCATACATACATTTAATCATGTTTAAATCATATGGTAATAAATAATTAGATGTAAAGTCATAAAGGCAATTAGATTTTTATAAAAACTGTATTTCACTATTTTAATCAATTACATATATGATATAATCAATTAAATGCATGTGATTGGATCTGCATATTGCCTTATGAACATTTTAATCGATTATCATTGACTCGTAATCGATTAAATGTGCCTAACACTGAAATAGACGAGCTCTGTGATAATCGATTACTTCACGGAATAATCGATTATCTGAGTCGCTGCATATTTTACAAATGCATTTTCATCTGATTTAATCGATTACCAGATATTCATAATCGATTAAATATGCATTGATGTGTTTTTTACATTGTCTGTGATAATCGATTATTTGGGAAATTAATCGATTACACATGTGTATTAGAAAACTCAGGTCATCTGGAATAATCGTTTACATGATGACTTAATCGATTATTTTGTTCTTGACAAATTTCCAGATTTCTGATGAACACTTTAATCGATTATTTGGTTGAAATAATCGATTACATTAGTTAAAATAATCGATTACATTGACGAAATAATCGATTACAGTTAGTTAAGTCTATTTTTTTATAAATATAACAACTTGCACTGAGTTTATTTATGAAATACTTTGTGATATTTTTGTACAAGCCTTGAGAAAATCAATTTCTAGAGTTCTTAAAAAAACACAAATGCAAGAGGGAGAAGAGAAAATCAAAGATGCTAAGAGTCATGAAGTGTTGCATGTTATGAAGTCATTATTCACATGTTGTGAAGAGTTATTCAAGCTTTCTGGTTAAAGAAGTCATCAAGAAAGATTAATTGCATACATTCTCAGTTTGGTTAGATCATTCATTTCATTTAATTTAGTGAGGAATAAGAGGTGATATCTTTCTTGAACTATAAGCTTGGTTATTTTTTATTGATATTTGTGTTGTATTTGTATTGAATGTTCTTATAACAAATTGTAATCTTTAAAGCTATTTCTAGAAGGGTTTCTAAAGGGAAGAACAGAGAGGGGATCTCTGGTTCTTGATCTTTTAAAAAGTCTATAGGTTTAGATTTTGAATTTTACCTAGGGAGGGTAAAAGAGATCATTGTAAGTTGGTAACGATATTATATTTGTTATAGTGGAACTATGACCAAGGTTTGGTTAGAAGAAAACTGGATGTAGACTCCGAGGTTGAGACGTGAACCAATATAAATCTTGTGTGTTTGAATATTTCTGTTTATATTCATAATATTCTTGAAGTATTAATTTTGTTCATATCACAAGATTGGTAACAGCACAAGAGTAGTTTGATTGGTGTAAAGGTATTGGTTATGGTGAAAGTATTTATGAAATTGAAGGTGAAGAAATTTTTTGTCTTAATTGTTTTTAAAGATACGATCATTCTTGAAAGTCTTCGCTATAACATTTTTGAAAGGAATTTTAAAAACTCTTAGATAAAACCAATTCACCCCCTCTCTTGGTTATTTGCATAAGTGTTCATTATATTTTCAATTGATATCAGAGTTGGTTCTTGTAATTTGCTCAAGATCTTCTTAAAATCCTTGACAATAAATACTAATCAAATAACTTTCAAAGAAGGAGCCTCATTGAATAGACCACCGTTTTTTGAAGGGGAACATTTTAACTTCTGGAAGAACAGAATGCAAATCTTTATCCAATCAAATGACCCGGGTGCTTGGAATTGTATTGAGAAAGGTCCTTTCATTCCTACCAAGATTGTTGATGGCAAAACAATACCAAAAGAATGGGATGAAATGTCAAAAATAGAAAAGAAAATGATTCAATATGATTTCGAAGCAAAAAATATGATAACTTCTACTTTATCTTCCGATGAATTTTTCAAGACTGTTAGGTGCAAAAGTGCCAAAGAAATGTGGGAATTACTTGAAGTAACACATGAAGGAACTGATGATGTGAGAAGATCAAGGAAGCACACTCTCATTCATGGATATCAAATGTTCAAAATGAGAGATGATGAGAACATCTCACAACTTCAAACATGATTCACCCACATTGTCAATCACTTGCTTGGACTAGGAAAAACTTTTGATGTAGAAGAGCTTAACATCAAAATTCTCAAATGTCTAACAAGGGATTGGCAACCTAAAGCCACAACCATTAAAGAATCAAAGGATCTATCAAAGATGTCAATGGAAGCTATGTTTGGTAAGCTTTTAGAATATGAGCTTGAATTATCTCAGCTAACTAATGGTGAAGATGCAGATAAAAAGCATAAGAGCATTGCATTAAAAGTTGCACCTTCAAAGATAGAAAAAGATGATAGTTTAAGTGAAGATGATGATGATGAGAATATGAATCTCATTGTAAGAAAGTTTTCCAAGTTTCTAATGAAGAATAAGGGCAGAAAGCAACTATTTCAAAAGAAAAGAAATGACAACAACAACTCCTCCTCAGTCACTTGCTTTGAATGTGGAAAGCAAGGTCATATAAAATCAGATTGACCCTCATTATCAAAGAAGCTAAAAGTTGAGAAGAGATCTATTAGGGAAGGAAAGCCTAGAAAGGCTTACATTGCTTGGGAGGATAATGAATCAACAAGTTCTGAATCCTCTTCAGAAAAAGAAGTTGAAGCTCACCTATGCCTTACATCTACCATTAATAAAGAAAATGAATCATCAAGTACAGAATCAGAGGTAAATTATGAATTTGAGAATGTAGTTGATGCATTTCATGAGATGCATTTAGAAGCTCAAAAGCTAGCAAAAGCAAACAACAAGCTTAAGAGTAATCTAAAATGGCATGTATCCAAGCTTGCTAAATTGCAAGAAGAGCTTTGTAAATTGAAAGAGGATCATGATAAGCTTCTCTCAAGTTACAAAGAGAAAGGATGTACATGTTCCTTAGCCAACTCTAAGGTTGATGAATATAATGAATTGCAAAAAAGAATTTGATGATTATAAGCTGAGTAAAGGAAAAGAAAACATGTGCTTACAAACTGAAAATAGCTATTTGGTTGATTTGCTAAGAAAATATTACAAAGGCAAATGCAACTTAGATAAGTTACTAAGTGTGCAAAAATTTTCTGGTGATACTTATGGTTTGGGATATAAACATGGAGCTAGAACCCAAAATAAGCTTGTGTTTGTACCACCAAAACATAAATATCATATGCAGCACAATCAATCAAATAACTACAATAGATTTACTCAAGCTAGAACATCATAATCTCTTACTTGCAATTATTGTATGCTTAAAGGTCACACATCATACAAGTGCTTTGCTAGAAGATTTTATGTTCCTAATGGTGAATGTATTTGAGTTGAGAAAAGAAAGAAAGCAACTAACCCCTTTGGACCCAACTTAAATTGGGGACCCTATTTCTCTTTTTAATTTGATTTGTGCAGATGTGTCTTAGAGCAAAATCTTCAATTTGGTACCTGGATAATGGATGCTCTAGACACATGACAGGAGACATATCCATGCTAACAGATGTTGTACTTGAAGAAAGAGGATATGTTACATATGGGGACAATAATAAAGGCAGAATAATTGGGCAAGGGAATATTGGAGATAGCTTATCTACAAAAATCAAGGATGTGCTTTATGTTGAAGGGCTGAAACACAATTTACTTAGCATTAGTCAATTCTATGATAAAGGTTTCAAAGTCACCTTCAACAATGAGACTGGCTTGATACATGATGGTAAAAATGGCAAAGTGGCACACATTGGTAAGAGAAAGGGTAATATCTATGTCTTGTATATTGACCATGCATTCATACATAAAACTGATTGCTTGATGAGTAAAGTGAATGAAACATGGTTATGGCATAGAAGAACATCTTATATAAACATGCATCATCTCAACAAGTTAACTAGGAAAGACTTAGTAATTGGTCTACCTAAGCTTAAGTTTAAAAAGGATAAAATTTGTGAAGCATGTCAAAGAGGGAAGTGATATGTGTTTGCCGTTACGCTCCAAAACAATTTAACTACGTTAATTCTGTAGCACAGGATTAACCTAGGTCGACTCAGAGACACAATTAATATGGTTTTAGCTTCAATTCACTAATAACAGTAAGGGGGGAATTTTATCGAACAATTTGTGTGCGTAAGTAAAACTTGCAAAAACGTAAACTAAAATTAAAGAGCAACACAGAAACTAACAGAATTCAAAAGAAGTAATGTAAAACAGAATTAAAACATCAATCCAATTCAGCTCACCAAGCAATTCAAATTATCATTGTTCTCAGAAATTTATCCTATTATGAAAGTTCATTGAATCTCATTAAAAGCAATTCAATCGACTTAACCCCTAAATTGATTGAAACCATAACCCTAACTGAAATATCATCCAATTAATCTGTGATTAATTTTCGAAATTAGGAAATAAATCCATAACCTAATCCGTTTTCAATCCTAAATGCATTCATAATCATGAAAACAAAATAGTAATTGAAGAAGAAGATGAACATTCAAATAGAATTCGAAATAATAAACCAGAACTCAAATTCTCCTTGTGCTTGGGTTGGATCCTTGGATTGATTGAGTATTTAGCTTCCATGATCATCATCAGTGAAAGCCCCATAGAATGATTGCACAAAAATGGAAGCACATTACAATGAAAATCAAGAGCAATGAAGAACAAGGAAGAACAATTGAGAGAAAATAAGAGCAAGGGTTTTGATCCTAAAAACTTAAAAGAAGGAAATGTAAAACTATTTTTATTAAAATAAAAGTGTGTCAAAAATCTGTCCAATGTCACTAATATGTAGTGACTAAGTCTGAAGAAAAGAATGGGCCATCAACAAAACCCGTCAATTCTAATTATTTACTATTTACAACCATAAAAATCAAATTCGCAGCCCAAAATTACAAGTGAAGAGGTGCTAACTTTGAAGGTTAAAATGACTCTCAAAATGACAGAATTGGCCTCGGGCTATTTCTAGCAAACTTGTAAATCCTTTCGTTATCTTTCCAAAGACTACTAGAACGCCCCATTCAGAGTTCCATAAAACTCTGTAGGTCTTATACAAGGCAGATAGGTCAAGTGAGCATAATATCCGAAAATACGCTACAATTAGCAATTAAGCCCACTTACTTGCCTAGGCCAAAAACTGAATTAAAATGGAAAAATAAAAGTCCAAAATAGTTCAAATAAGCTAAGAATGATAGATAAAAATTTAACTAAAAGCACTCTATCAAAATACCCCACACTTAAACTTTTGCACTCCTGGGCAAAACTAAAAGAAAGACTAAGAGAAAAATTCAAATTAAAGTAGACCAAAAATTTAAAGAAAGGGTATGAACAAGGCACACATATTTTTCAATGGATCATAACAATGCACAAAAGTGAGAGAGATGGAAAGATGGAAGAATAATATTGAGGTAACAAACAATCCATGAAAACATGATCACAAGGTGCAAAGTGAAAAAGTAGTCAAGTTTAGAATTAAGAAAGCACCAAGGTGATAGAATTAAGAATTAAGAATGCACCAATGTGTATGGCTTGTATTTACACTCAAACACCACATGTAACTAGCACATCCAAGCATTAACAAGCATCTAATTCATTCAACTTGAAATACATATGCATCAAAAGATCAAAAGGACTTTATTAGCTTGTAATGAATGGCTTAGGAAAAGGTGGATAAGAAAAGAATATTTAGGCTAAAACTTAAGGGAAAAGATGGGCAATGGGGAGCAAGCCAACAAGTTAAAAGAGGGTAGAAGCAATAAGATGAAATTTAAAAGAATTTACAATGATGAAAATGAACCATAACAACTTTTATTGCATATATTTTTTTTCTTTGCTTGAACTTCTTTTTCTTTGCTTATACACAATTTTTCTCTTTTCTTTGAACTTTTGCTATTAGAACTCTTTCTTTTCTCTTTTTCTTTTCTTCTCTTTCAAAACAAAACAAAATACAAATACCCCACACTTGTTTGAAACCCACTCCCAAAACAATTTCAAAGCCCCTTTTCTCCCTAAAGCTAGGATAACATGGTTTTCCATTTTTTTTTTAGTTATTAATGAGCTAAACAAGAAAGAAAAGGCTAAAGGCTCAAAGAGGGTGACAATGGATATCAACACAAGGATAGGTTTATTTGGCTAGTGGCTAAAAGAAAGAAGGCCTAAATCATCTTAATCAAAGCATGTGCAACAAGGAATGTCAAAAGAGGCAAGGCAAAACATAGAGTAATCTAACACAAAGGTGAAATCACGCATGAAAGAACATATACACAAAGGTGAAATCACGCATGAAAGAACATATCCACAAAGGCTCAAAAACTCACAAGGCATAATTCTAACACACATGGTTCATTTTAAATTCTATTTCTCAAGCCTACTTATCACTTCAACAATTGCAACAATGATTCACATCAAGTATGAAACCTCTCAATCCAACCAACTTTTTAACATTTCTCACAATTTATACAAGTTAGAAATCCTATGAAAAACATGAAAAGTGCCTAAATTCAATAAAAACAGCAACAAACAGAAACAACAGAAATAGACAACAAAAACATACAGACTCAAAAACTAAAATAGACAAACAGAATATAGACAGACAGATAAACAGAAAACAACATACACTGACAAATAGGCAGCAACAAAACATAAACAGACAGAAAACAGAAAATAATCGGAGTTTCAAAATTTTTAAAATTTTTAGGATCCTTCACCCCCCACTAGAAATGCACATTGTCCTCAATGTAAGCATGCAAAGAAATGCAAACAAAGAGACAACAAGTAAAAGAAGGGAAAAGGAAACTCCCCAAATGTCATTCAAGACACATCTTCACACAAAATTGGCAGGACCAAAGAGATGTCCTCCACAAGCTCCTCCTCCACTTGAGGGCTCTCATGAAATGCTTTGAGTTGGTGACCATTGACCTTGAAGACTTTGCCGGTAGCTTCATTTTTAATCTCAACTGCACCATGAGGAAATACATTAGTAATAACAAAAGGTCCATCCCATCTAGATCGAAGTTTACCGAAAATAAGCTTAAGGCGAGAGTTAAACAATAACACTTTTTGGCCACTATGGAACTCCTTTCTAAGAATCCTAGAGTCATGGAATTTCTTCACTTTCTCCTTGTAAATCTTGGAGTTCTCATAGGCTTCTAAACGAATCTCCTCAAACTCTTGCAACTGAAGCTTCCTTCGCATACCCGCTTCATCAAATGCCATGTTACAACTCTTCACCGCCCAATAAGCACGGTGCTCAATCTCCACAGGAAGGTGGCATGCCTTACCGAAAACCACCCTATAGGGAGACATCCCCAAAGGTGTGCGGTAAGCGGTCCTTTGAGCCCATAAAGCATCCTCAAGAAGCTTGTTCCAATCTTTCCTGTTTGGTTGCACCACCTTCTATAACACTTGCTTGATCTCTCTGTTAAAAACCTCTGCTTGCCCATTAGTTTAGGGATGATAAGCTGTAGCAACTCTATCCACAACCCCATACTTCTGAAGCAAGGATGCGAATAACTGGTGATGTGTTGCAAACACATCTTAGTTTTAGGTTAGTTCTAGGTTATAATTTAGTTAAATAATTAAGAAAATAGATTAGAATAGGTTAGTTTATTATTAATTTTGATTTAATCTCATTTCATTATCAAATGTGCAATTTCAGGTCAGAAGGAGGAAGTTTAAGTAAAAAGAAAGAAGAAAACAAGATTGAAGGTCTCGTGCAGATCGCGCCAGGATTCGCGCGAGTCGCGCCAGAGGTTAAAATGAAGAGCCTAGTTTTGAATACGCCACGCGATCCGCGCCATATTCACGCTAGTCGCGCCAAGGACCTGAGCTCAAGCCATTCAACTCGAGTAAGCCGCGCTATCAGCGTGGATATCCACACGATCAGCGCCATCTGTTCGAAGCTCCCGCGCAGATCGTGCCATATCCGCGCCATCAGCGCCAGAAGCCCAGCATCAACCCTTCAGCTCGAAGACTCCACGCTATCAACGTGGAGTTCCACGCGATCAGCGCTATGCATTCGAAAGGATTGCGCGGGTCGCGCCACGAGGATTCTGTTTCCTGAATTAAATTATCTGTTTCGAAATTTGGCACTGTTTTAGGCTTTGTTACTTTAATTAAATCATTCTATAAATACAAAGCCTCTGGGACTGAATAATACACATTGGAATACCTTGGAGTAGCTTAGGAATCACTGAATATCACTCTAAACCTCTGGAATCAAGGATCAAAGCTAGGGTTTCCACAGCAGAATCATGTATTATTCAACAGCTTTGGTGTTCTTGAGGCCTATGTCGGGCTAAACTTTGTATTGTGGGAAGGCCATGAACTGATGTGAACTCCTCTGTAACTTAACTG